>JALPQI010006597.1:0-54152 GCA_025490895.1 Thaumatotibia leucotreta | reverse complement strand
CAATTTAAAACAAACTTGTCAAAATAAACGTGTTCTCACGCGATTAGTTGTTCTTTATACCTGGGCTTAAGACCTAGTTTCGATTGAGTAGATTATGAAACTTCACCTCAGTACCAAGAAACCACCTTGTATCATAATCTAACGATCGTTAACGACAATTTAACGATGGTTAAATACATTGATTATGTATTGCAACTTTGAAGTGCTATATCTCAGAGTTGGTTAACTTTGAAGCATTATGATAAGGTCTAGGTAATTGCGTATAGTCCAAAGATTCATCGCTTAAATTTAAAGCTCCTATTATTGGCCACACCCTGTATATATAACTATACCTCTCTTTTTCACGCACAGCGCACGGCATCGCCGCACACGTATCGTAGGCACATGCGCGGGAAGGCGGGATTTAAAAAATATTCGTTTTAAGATTATAGCTGTTAATGTCGATTGCTCGTAAAGCACTTAATATATTTCAAATATTTTATTTTTATTTTACGTGTTAATAAACATATTATCTAAGAAATAGATCATCGTGGCTGTACGTTTTCATTGAAACGTCTTATAAGCAAAATAAAATAATAACAGTGAAAAAAAAATAGATGCAACTGTGTCACCGCGGAGAAAAGTTACTAAGACGCTTATATCTTTATTTTGGTCCAATGACCAAATTTTCGAATTGCGCAAGATTTTGTAAGTTGTATTTTTTACCAAAAAAGGAAAAAAAAATGAAGGTATAATTTTTTTTTTATAAGCTTTACGAAAAAACTGGGGATTTTTTTTTCCTTAATTATAAATCATCTGAAGCAATAGAATTAAAGCATAATCTCGAGGGTAGAAATTATTGAACGTGCTGTTCCAATTATTGACCTTCAAGTCCTCGACTGGATGAGAAGCTCTCGCGCGGCACTGGGGATTATTGCATGGTGTGAATCTGTATACCCTAAATATTCATTAGAAAAAGCTTCCGAAACTGTAGGATTTAATGTGACCAAAAACTTTTCTTCCCCCGACTAATAGCACTGCTTGACGCCAAACATCCTTATTAGTACTGTAGGCATTCTTAAATATATGTATAGGGTAAATGAAACATGGTTATTGGAACGTATCGGTTATAAACGGCCGTGACGAGGCCACAGGACTAAAATAGAATAGAAACACTGAACCTAGTTACTGTACTGTAACTGCAAATTTAATGACGGAGCGTTAGGTCAACACATACCCGATAATATTATATGACCATGAGTACAAAAGCAACTTGTGAAGCAGTTTTATATATAGAATGCATTTATAATAAATATTTACCCATTTTATTTCAAATTCTACACTTGACTATAGGTACTTTGTCCACATTTAATATAACTATGCAATGAAATCCAGTATCGGAATGAAAAGCACGAAAAATGAATGGCAATTTCGTGACTTACTTTTTCTCATGTTTCGATCGGACAAGCACTGGTTTTGAAAAATATGTTAAAAAAAGATCCTATGACTAAAAATTCGAGTGAGCAACTGTACTCGTATGGGCTGAATGGGCTATTGATAGCAATGGAATAAAAATCCATCTTCATAACCTATCGCGCAGTGGGCCTTGTTGGTTAAGGTTGATTGGTTCCTCACCCTTAAAAAGAAGGCTTAATCGTAGAATTACCAAGGATCGGACAAACGACCGGCATATTCACTATAATTTGAATATGACCCAGTTCCTTGCAGTAGAGACTTCCTTATCTTATGAATTATGATGTTAACTTATCTTATAAAGATATTTTTTTAATAACACTATCACAAAGTATGAACTTAGGAGATGGCAACTTCTATTTATCTACTTGTACCTACACACCATGATTGTGAATTTGTAACCCATAAACGATTTAGAATTATTGATATTAAATTTCGATGTATTGAGTGTTTAGAATATCTTTTTCGGTTACCGCGATAATTATTAATTAAATAAAACTATCTACGGATTTTGTATATCACGTACCTACATTAGTTATTTTTTCTTAAATCGTTTATTGGTCACAATTATAATATGTAGGTACATGTACAGTCGAAGACAAAATAAGGGGTATACAAAAACGTTCAAAAATATGTCCCAGTGCACTCTAATTCTGTGCAATAAGAACGTCGTAACATATTTATGAACGGATTCTTTCGATACTTATTTTTGCACTTGACTGTACAACTTGTACATTAAGAAAGAGTTTGGATCTCCTAAATATATACTTTGTCTTGGTGTTATGAAATAAAATATGTTAACATCATAAGATAAGGAAGTCTCTACTGTACGGAACAGGGTTATGTTTTCAAACAGACAGGCGTTTGACCGATCCTTGCTCATAAAACCATGAACCATTTTACAGAATACGGTACAAGTGCCATAGCATGGTAGCCTTTGGTCTGTGGAGTCACCCGTTTAGACAAAATAAGAAACGAGTACGTCCATGGAATTTCTAAGGTTGCTTGCATTTAGGACAAAATGAGAAAAGCCCTGCGTTGGTATAACCAAGTTATGCCATAGAAGAGGGAAAGCATGGCCCACAACCTGGACATAGATAATAAAAAAATACTTGAAAACTGTCAATGCAGTATCGAAGACAACCCACAACCGGGCTATGTGCAAATATACTAGGATGGCTGATCCCAAGTAAAGTGTCATAAAAGCCAGGACCCAGAGGAAGAGGTACCTACATGTATAGTATTGTAGAGGCCTTTCCTAATGTAATGTTTTTTTTTTAAGTGAGTAAGACATTTATTGAGTCATAAAACACAGGAAATACATATTAATATATAAAACACAAAAGATACAAATAACAGCCAAATTTACAAATAAATTCTTAACCTAAAATAGCATAAAACTAGCTAAGACTAACAACTACCTAAAGTAATTGGTATTTGATACATCGGCTTTATATATTCTGTGACATATCGGCTAGGCAATAGGCATGCCAATTACGCAGCTTTTGGTACTTGCTATCAGTGAGTTAAGCTGGTGAGAGAAATATGGATAGACGGATTTTTCTAATAAAAGTTACGTGAATATTAATTAATGAACATTTAATATGCATTATTTGAGGGTTGGCAATCAATGTCACTAGATTTCGAGTATTTTCGAGTTGTGAAAACAATTAGCATGAATCGGCGTAAAAGGCATGACCGAACGATAATCGATTCCAATTTGGTAAGGATTTAAGAAAGAAGCCATTAAATAATAACTAAATAAATTAACTAACTGCCGAAAAACCTAAAGCATCGTATTCACTGTAAACAATTTTGTTTATAAACAAACAATGTTTCCCAAAACATGTATGACGCTCCTTAATCCTTAATTCGACAACTTCCAAAATACTGGACCCAATTTTTGGATTATTTTGTATGACTGTACATATTTACATATAATCGAATTATAATACGCGCTTACTCAACTAACCTTTCGGTTAAATTCGTATATAAAAGAAATTGAAATGCGCAAAAACAATCATTATTTTTTTTATTATGTAGCTACCCATAGTTAGACTCAAATAAATTCTTAAAATAATCTGGTTCATACATATTTGAAAGTAAAATACAACAGACTAGAACACGAACACAAGCACTTTACACGTCGATGGGGCTATTAAAACTTCCGCAGATTCAGGCTATTCTTAGGTTCAGTTGCTGCCATGAGTATGATGAGTACTTATAGGTTTAGGAAAGGTGGTGGTGAGAGTTGCCGCGTGATTCTACTACGAGCGTTATAATCGCTTGAATTTGTCATGGTCGTCCCGCGGTTAAGGTGCATTCAGACCAAAAGAGCATTCGCTGTTCTATCCCCCGCTCTACGAAATCAACCAGTGACGTTTTGCGTAACGATCGAATTTCGTAGAGTGGGAGGTTAGAATAGCGAATGTTCGCTTTGTCTGACAGGATGCTCGCGAGCATTCCAAAAGATTTTAAGTATGCATTCTAGACATCAAAATAAACAAAAATGAATTAATAAGACCTTATGTCTAATACGGCCAAAAAAATGTCTTTATTCTTTTTTTTTACACTTTTTGAATTATTTTTAACATTTCCATTACTTTTTATCATAACAATAATTTGTTAAAATTATTTATTTTAATATGTTTTTAGGGACAGGTTATTTTGTCAAGTCTATTCTTATTTTTTGACTGCCAGGCAAAAGGTGTGGTAATATTAAAACATTGTGGGTAACATTGCAATCAAAAAGAAGTTTTATGACGAGTTACGTCGATAAACTTATTTTGAAAAAGGTTGATTATCTCTGAAACCAATCCGAATCCAGGAAATTTTATATTATAGACTAGATATATTAAAGACTCTAAATATGGTCAGGAATTCAGCATTAAAATATTTTGGTATGCTCGCGAGCATCCTGTATATTATATAGGTATGGTAGCTCAATACTCGTAAGTAGTGATTATGCTAGAATCGTTATTGGTTACCGACGTCTGCATTTAAAAAATACTTTTTTAGTACAGATGGTGTACTTTTTAGGCTCTAGTGCGAGAAGTGGGTCATTTTACGTCAGGTTCAAAACTTCGGAGGGCCTACTAAAAAACGTCGTATGAGACACGTGCAAAAACTCCCTATCGGTCGTGTTTTAAAACATCGCCACTAGTTTAAAATTTCGTTTTTGAATTACGAATTTCATGTTTATCGCACTTGTGTCGTAATGTACTATTATCTAATAACACTTACCAAGACGACAACTATGAAATAAAAACGCTGAATATTCCACCAGGCCATACACAAGAGGTGTATTCCACGAGAATGTCGGGTACGTGGCGCCAGTCTTCGCGTACGTAGGTATAAGAAAGTTACGAATACAATTTTTGGTGTATCTTAATTTTATAAACTGGGTTTTTGTATTATTAGAGAATTATCCCACGAATAGTCGACGATCCCAGACTCACAGGCGGTATTGAACCCTTAAGTCTAAGGAGAGACTTCGCCTCCTTATGTGTGTTCTATCGTCTGTACAATGGGTTGTGCTCTGAAGAACTGTTCGACATGATGCCAACGTCCACTTTTCATCATCGCACCGCTCGCCACCGACTGGGCGCTCATCCTCACACCTTGCAACCTAAATGGTCGCGCACCGTGCGGTTTCAGAGGAACTTCCTCCCGCTGACGGTCCGTCTGTGGAATGAGCTCCCTGCCGAGGTTTTCCCGTTGGACTACAGTATGGGGTTCTTCAAAAGAGGAGTGTACAAGTTCTTATTGGGTCGGCAACGCGCATGTGACACCCCTGGGGTTGCAAGCGCCCATAGGCTACGGTGACTGCTTTCCATCAGGCGGGCCGTATGCTTGTTTGCCACCGACGTGGTATTAAAAAAAAAAAAAAATTATCGCAGTTTCCAATAAGTATATTTCTAAGGTAGCTGTCATAGCCGTCACGTTCCCGACAAAGACGATTTTTTTTAAATGTAGAATTTAAGGTTATATTTTGTATTTTCCTATAATGAAACCTAATTAATCATTTGGTTAGAATTCTTCGGAAAGTATATTTCATAAAATATTATGATTTAGATTCTTACGTAAATCACACCGCTACTAATCCCATACACATAAGTACATAGGTAAATAATAAAAACCGGTCAAGTGCGAGTCAGAGTCTAGTTGTTCCGACTAACAATTCCTGAATTCCATACAGAGCTTAAATTAACGCAAGGCACTTACAGGTGTACAATGCAACTGGGTCGTTATTCTTTATTGGCGACAATAACTTTTGCCTTATTCAACGCCATGTCTGGTTTCGAAATTTAGAAATATTTTTGTATACTCGTAAAGCACGTGTCCATTGTTTATTTTAATTAAATGAAAACTTATTGGACCAACCCAATTTTATCTCAACACGGTCCAAGCCCTTTTTTAAGTGATTTTTACTTTTAGTGGTCTCAATAAATCGTAATGCCTTTTGTGCAGAAAAGAGCGTCTCCATTACGATGTACCTACTCATATTACTCATTCCAAAAAACTAGATACCTGTAACGCGTAAATATTCGTTAATGTCTTCAATATTATAAATTTATAATAAATTCTTCTTTCAGCCAAACAAGATTATTTTGTATTGTCAGTGAAAAAGAAAATGTCCCAATTAAAACTAAGAAAGCAACTACACGGTAGAATAGAATACCTACGCATCAACTGCAGCTGCGACTGGATCACTAAAAGCGCCCTCGAGCAAGTTAAAATTAATATATTGGTGTTTCAGTGATCATTCATATCAACCCATACCTATAATTTGTAATGTCATTAACAAAAGCAGATACCTATCATAATTATAATTGAATTACCTCTTTATTTTTTGATACTGCCAATGAAATGTCGTTCATCAGAAAGGTGTCATTTTGATCCCTGCTAGCTGAGAAGAACTATTTTTTGAAAAACCTAGGTGGCAAAAATAAGTGCATTTCCGCTGCCAGCGAGGTTTTGGGACGCAATGTAGATCCCCTAGAGGATTTTCTTGGCAATTAGTTAAATTTTCAGCAGTACTCGTAGTAAGTAATAGTAGTAGCAGTAGCACCCTAGCTACTATACCTATTTTAGTAATAACATTTTTTTATCGATTGATCTAAACTTCAAAAAACCTTCTAGCAACTGAGGATTGCGATGCAGATTTTCATTCAAACCGTGAGTTATTTGATTAAAAATTCTAATTATAAACGTAATAATTTTTCTAAGGAGGAAAGTACTTCAAAATGAATCGTTAATTAGCGCTTGCCAATGTCAGTCCGCAGCCACTCGCAGCATTTGACAACTAAGCAGGACACTCGTTACATTGATCGTTCGAAGGGAATCAAGTTAATTGTACAATTAATTTTCATATTTGTCAACTCTTAAACTTGAAAATGATAGCCAGTAATGCGTATTATTAGCCATTTTTGTAAAAGCCTAGCTCATGGTAACACACTGTATAGGTACATGATACATGAGTTATGCTCGTTTGTCATTATGTCGATGGCAGCTTACTACAGATTCAATAGAAAACCGCTTGCCCAATACCGGTCAGTAGAAACACATCGCAGAACCTCAATAAATAGACTCCCGAAACCACGGTCTGCCTTTGACACCCTGGCAGTAACGAACCATCAAGTTTATCCCGTTTCACCGGCGTACCGTTTGTTAATCCCTACAAAATCCGAACGTACTTAACTCGATGGAATTAGAGTATAGTCATATTCCGAAACGGATAGAGGAAAAGGACGTTTGTGAATATGGACTATATTTTTTCGACATTTTCTCGTTGATACTAACTAAATTGTTCTTATTAGGTATCGATTTGATAGCTTTCTACCATTGCATAGCATGTCACGTCCTAACATTGCATTAAAAACGTTATTCAGGTATCTCCTCTACACATAAAGTGGGCTTGATTTTTTTATTTAAGTACCTACTATCGATGGGATATCGTTGAAAATATATTTTAAAAAGAATAAGGGTCCAAAAATAAAGATTTGTAAGTCAATATTTACGGAGATAACCGCTCCTGGTAGGTAATTAAATAATGCAATTTATAAAATGTTTATGTTTCATAATTTAACTATACTGCCACTTCGAGGATTCATGTAGGTACGAGTAGGAATGTGCTAAAATAACTGTTTTCCTATTTGTACAATAATTAGATAATTACATCATTGTGAATGAACAAAATTGGACGTATCCAGCCATGGACAGTTGCAATCAATTATGTTATGAACTAGGGATGTTTATAATGTTAATGCTGCTTGTAAAATTATACCTTTATGACAAATCCTACTCATATTGTTAATGGACCTCCTGGTGGGAGAGGTTGCTGGTGCTGAGACAGGATGCTTAGCCAAGTCGCCAATCGCTAACGCTTAGTAGCGTATCGTAGTTTTCCCTCTCTGTCACTCTTTCTGATTAGTGCGATAAAGGCAGTTAGCTGCCTTTCGTTTACGATTGACGATTAAGCGCTAGCGATTGGCAACTTGTCTAAGCATCCAGGTCGCACTACTCGCACTGTGTCAACGTCAACGACGCAGAGCCCACCGAAACTTTCGATCCTTTTGTCTTTTTTATGTCGAAACATTGTATCCGCCTTAGTTTTTAAAGAGTCACCAATGCGCATGTGACACCTCTGGTATCATGTTCCGCATACTGTAGACACAACACCAATGTAATTGGAAATTAGAATTTTCTTGTCAAGGTTTATTTGGATACTTTTTCGCAATAATGTGTATATTCGTCAATTAATCAAGTCAATTCAATAAATTACTAATTAAAGTTGACATGTTATTGAGAAATCTATGTGGGTTGACGCATTATTGTAAAACGGCATCCATTTTACAGTAGAACATTTTTGACACCACATACGACCCCTCGTATAAGCTACGTTGGCTCTTCACTATCAAGCGGGCTCGTATGCTTGCTTGTGGCTGAAAATAACCTTGCCCAATAGAAGCCTCTTTGGAAGTTTTGGAACTGTATTGAAGGCCTCTGATGCATTGATGTGTGTCCTCAGCAATAACATTGACAATGGCGGTGGCTCGAGCATGGCCGAGCAGGGGCGTGGCGGCGCGCCCTGTATTCGCGTTGTGTTGACAAATAGATTACTTCCCGTAAACAGAGCATCATATTTTTGATTCGTATGGAGACATTGGAGACACAAATAATCACCTACTTAATAAAAATAACTGAAACAAATTCTAAAACAAATACATTAGGTGTTATACTAAGTGAAAGGTCCACGGAAAGAACATGTTTAGTCCTTATAAAAGTCAGGGCAAATTTTCACCATAATATATTACAAGTAAGGTTGATTTTCCTTCTGAAATTTGAATTGACTAGACATCCCAACTAGCAAAATATAGTCATATAGAAGTTGAGACAACGTTTTGCATATAACTTCTAGTCTAATTTGGTTGGTCATATAAACGTAAGGTAAACGGTTATAAAAGGCGAAAGTGGCGCAAATTATACGACTTATTGGTGAGATAAACGTTAAATAAAGGTTTGCATGGCGACTTAAATCGTTTATTAAAGGTATTGTAACGATTAAGGAATGACCAAAACGTTGTATAAAGAGTACAACAAAAACCTTTACGCGACCTAAATATCAAATAAATGTTTTATTACTGACCATTTTGTTTTATAGAAGGTTTAGTATAACCCTTACTCATTGTTTATCGGACTTTTAAGTTACATAAATGTTTTTAAGTTTTATTTATAAAACTGCTCCTGACATTTATTTTAGATACGCGCAAAACTTGGTGTGTGTGACAAAAAAGTGTACGGAAAAATAATACAAGGTAATTTTATAAGATTTGTAATAGAAATTATTGTTCTATATATTGAGCGTTTGCACATTTGGCGTGAGCTGAATTCGTATGGGAAGGTCACTTTACCGTTAAAGTTTATGATGATATACAGTGTTTTGCTGTCGCGCTCTTAATATATGCGAAATAATTATAATTTATAACAATATTTCTTCATATTTTATTATAGTTAAGGTTAGCCATTTTGGAACAAGTCATGGATTTATACTTATACGACTACAATATAACTTTATCTTAAGTAAAGGTTTTTATAACGACTACAAATTGTCCGCCATTACTAAGCCGCCGTTACTAGTCCGCCACTTCGTTTGTACCGTTTCCACGATGTAACGTCCATGGTTTTTTTCTTTTAAATAGTACTGTGATGCTCACGAAATGGCGACTGATGTTTTATAATATTAATTTCAAATCGACTATAAATTGCATGATGTTTTATAACCGTAACTTAAAATCAATTTAAAAACATATAGTCCAATAAAAGGAATATAACGAGTTCGGCAACAACTAAAGGTTTTTCAAAGTTTTTGTTTGACGTTAATATAACCAACTGTTGAATAAAGGGTAGATAACAGTCCCGCTGATATCGTTTTGTCATATTGAAGTTACCTTCAATACCGCTATATAACTGTCGAGATAAGGTTTTATGATATCACTTATACAACAATAAAATTATGTAGACGTTGTAAAAATGACCTTATTACGACGGTTTTGTTTTTTCTAAACCCTTTATAAGACGAAAACGTTTATACAACTTTGAACATCATTAAGTAAACGTTTTCTTTAAAACCTCTACATGATTGTTGTATAATTAAGTCGCAAAAACGTTTATTTACCATAGTAATTAGACTATTTGGTAGGACGACTAAACTATCAGATTTATAACGTTTATCTGACTAACAGGTTAACTAAAAACGACTATAAAACTCTTATATGGCTAAAGGTCGTATAACTCTTGATTTATATGACTTCTTTGCTAGTTGGGATGTTATTTCCATGGACCCTTCAAGTATTTTTGTAACAAAGCAAATCTCAAAAAGTTTGTACATTAGGAGCACGTCTTCGATATTGATAAAAATTGGTACGCTGGTCGGATTAATGATGCTGAGCATGATGCACCAGATTTCCCAAAATGTCCCAGAAAGTTTATATGGACGTTTCCTTTTTTGTTGCCAGATTCCTATACCTTTTTGGTAACAAAGAAATTTGTCTTGAGCGAAACTTTACTCACTAGTGATTCAAAATGCGCTTTTACCCGCTCGTATTAAATTACGCGCTAGTGAGGGGAAGACATATTTTATGAATTATTTATCACTAAAAGTAGCACGGGAGTCAGATGGACTAAGTAATGGTTACTATCTCCTAGCAACATGATCAAATAAAGTTAACGCTATGCTGTGTGTGCGCGCCATGTTACTGTCGTAAGAGTGAGAGACGAGTAGCTATAGCTAATAATATAAAGTAGTTCGTATTTTAAAGAAACTTCGCGTAAGTGTTTGTTTTGTAACAGTAGTCCATCACTGTTGCCTGTCACCTAAAAGTATCTAACACTGATCACCACTCTACCTTTTGCTCTATCTTACGAGAGGTAATCCCTGTGTCAACTTCACGCGCTTAACAATATTGAGATGCTCCACAATGGAATAGATTACTCCGATTTGAAGGAAGAGTTAAATAGATATAGAATAGGTAGATCACGCAACAGTTTGCATTGTTTAATACATATTTGACGTACCTACACTGGTTGGCGCCACAATTATGCACACGCCCGTTCATTGTATTACCTACATTCTTATTAGAGTACTTATCGTTTCAATTTTACTTACTCTATAGTCACCATCAAACAGCAATAATATCTAAAACAACTGACGCCGCAAAAATATCTGACTCTACCCTATAGTTCTTCGATTTAAAAGCCGTCATATTTTACGCCCTTCGTTGTAAGCATAAGACACTATTCCCGGCGACTGTACCTACAAAACAATAGTGACGGTGACATTGGTCACAGTCGATCACAATAGGTATTAGGGTGGATCGATAATATACTTTTCAGAAAAAGGGTTGGTAGTACCTTTTATACCTTAAGTTATACTTTTAATGTAATCAAGTTCAATGACCCTAATGATGAGTCTAATCTAAGAAGGATTTTCTTTAGATTTTCAGATTTATACATCAACAATATCAACATCTTCATGCCCTGCATCAGTTTTGAAGTTTTGATAATCCCTACAAACCTAAAAAATAACTTTCTAATATATTATAATTTTTGGCAATATAAACATAATTTCAAGAAACTACTAAACTCGCGAAAAAAGGCGCAAAATTTAATATAATGGCCAAAGTACTGAAGCTAGGCAAAAATTGGCGAGTTTTGAAGATAAATTTTGTTTAAATTAACACAACACACGAAAAAATTTACTTATCTGGAAATTACATTTTCATGATTGTATGAAGTTTTTAACATTTCAAAGCTCATGCGGGCCATGAAGATGTGGATTTAAAAAATTCTATTCTATTTCGTACATTATTAATTAAAAGTTCACTGGCAAAAATTATTGTCTGGGCGGAAGGAGGATATATCAAGTGCAATATTCATTTTCATGCACTTTTCGAACCATCCTATTCGTTATCGTCCTACAAACAAACAAATCTTTTCAAATTTCTTCGCATTGTAAAAGTACTGTTAAGATCCGAATGGCTCGCGAATGTGACTAGAAATCAAACAAAGTCATAATAATATTAACGTAGTTACTTATTTTACTCGCTCGTCTTGACGCATAAAGGACCGCTTTCCGAGCCCGAGTGTTTTTTTTAAATATTTATACCATTATGGGTCGATTGCAAACATTATGTACATGGTTAAAAGGCTTTATAAAATTAAATCATAATTTTTGTGTTACGAAGCTAAAATTTGCGTAACTACTTTTGGTACCGAAAAAAGGAGACAAATTCGGATTGTGTTTGAGCGAACAATAATACGCACTTTGCCCCCTTTTTCTATTGACAAAGGTTGTTGGACAGAGTACACCACATAGTTTGTGTGTCTAACTTTCGTAGCACAATTGACACGATCGTGAGTTTTATTTTTATGAAGACCTTAACTATACCTGAAAATCTATTTAGATTCCAATACTTGTCAAAAAGTATTGCCGTTAAAATCAAAAATAATACAGTTTAAGCCAAAAACATGACTACAAGGAGCAGTGAAACCATACACCTTAAACACTAAAGAAATAAAATAATCAAATTACATTGTAAACCTAAATTGACACGCCGTTAAAATGAAATATTAGGTGGTTCGGTAAATTTTCACTTCTGTAAATGTTATAAGTAGCTGCTTATTTTATCTATATTGTTAAATAAAACATTTAAATCTACTTCTTAACTAAAAAATCTTATTTAAATAGTAATCGCAAAAAAGATACATAATTTAAATGTTTTATCGGAGAAAAGTTTAAATTACAATGGCAATAACTCAGAATTTAACAACATTTGGTACGAATTAATAGTCTCGTAATGTGTGATTACATTTTTAGGATAACTGGTTAGGTTACCAAAAGGTTGTTTTTCATCACACGTGCTGTCTAAGCGCGCCATTGCTTGCGTGCGTAGCGGGAGTAATAGAAAAGTGAAATTCCCTAGGGAGTAATAGAAATGTCAGTACGTCATTTAATAATATTATGCCTTAAAACTTATTTTTTTGTCGGCAAGTGTGATGAAAAACATTGTATGCATCACGGTCGGTAAGCTTACCTCCCTTACTTACCTCCCGTAGTTACCTCCCTTGATGCACAATGTACTATTTTTTCTGAAACGTTACAAATGTTACAATGACGATAACACGTGTCACTGTGACATTTCGCCATCTTTGGTTTTTTTTTGACGTATATTGGAATCCGATTCAGTTTTTGAGTTTAGTCACTACTTTTAAACTACGCAACGGATTTTGATGAGATTTTTTTAAATAGGTAGAGTAATTCAAGAGGAAGATTTATATGTAGGTATAGTACCCGTGCGAAACCAGGCGGGTCGCTAGTATATTATAAAGCTATCCATGTGCAATACATAAACCTAGATGACACTTCCCTATGGAAGGCTAGATGGTGTAAAATGGGAGAAACCTATGTCCTGCAGTAGACTAGTATAGGCTGATGATGATGATGATTTCGGAAGTGATGTGATATCCTAGATATTTATGTCTGGTAATTCATAGCTTTAAGAATAATCTAAATGCGGACGGAGACAACGGCAAAAGCTAGTACGAAACCGAGAAGTGTAGTAACGCGATTAATACATTAAAAACAATCTTAAATTTAGGATGAACTTTATCACGATTTGCACAATAACGAGTTGTATTAATTTATTAATATCGCTGTGTACCGATGGTTGGTTATTTCTGAAACGTCACAATGGTAATGAAATGAGACAGCGTGACATTTCGCCATCTTCGGTAGTTTTTGGTAGTTTGGTTTGACGTGTATTGGAATTTAAATACGTTATAAACTATATGTAGGCACAAATTTTTCATCACACTTGCTGTCTAAGCGCGCCATTGCTGGCATATATCGCAGGAGTAATAGAAAAGTGAAGTCACTAGTGGGTAGACCAATTTAGGGAGTATTTGGTGGGTTATAAATGAGTATGAGATAGTGATCCCATACTCATTTATAACAGTCGCCTTTATTAATATTTTTCTACTATGAAGTTTTCACTAAAGTTAAAATAAAGGGACTTCCATTGACTTCCATAATTAAAGTAACAGTTAGTAGGTATCTACTTACTCGTACTTGCTGGTGGCATTTCATAACCGTAACTGTCAATCCATGTCAAGACTAGATATTTGGAGCTATTAAGCTTCTTATCGTTATTCGAAGCCTAAATAAATAATTGAGAGTGGCAACTCTGATTGACAGATGACGTGACGGTTCATGATTGGCTGACACCCCCCGCCTTATCCCCCTCCCTAGGTTCCCCTTGCCCCACCACCAGGTAGCCGCGGCGCCTGAGCGCAAAGCGCGGCTTCTTGCCTCATTGGCGTTTTGATTTTCGGAACGTACGGTTCACTACAAAAAATTCAAAATTTTTTGTAAGTATAAGATACATATACAATTTACTAAACGGTGTTACCGTTCGAAAAATTAATGTATTGTTTTTTCTAGAAAAATGGCGGACGATAGCTCAAATTCCAGCTCATCTTCGTCCGATTCTGAGCTGACACCCGGCCCGTCAACGCGAATGCCTCCGCAGTCACAGCCGCCGCTGGTGACAAAAGAGGCCTCAAAGCGGAAGTCGAAGTCACCCACAAAGTCTAAAAGTAAACGTCGTCGCCGTGACGATAACAGCGAATCAATTCGCCTTTTAGCGAATCAGGTTAGTGAGATAAAGCAATTTGTGGGGAACATGTGCCAATATGTACCGCCTTTTATCCCTATGGCCCAGTCGTCAGAGAACGGGGATGACGTCGACGCTAACGTGAGCGGTGAATTATATTTAGACGACCAAGAATCGTTAACACCTGCCGAGCAGGGTAACACCCTGAAATTAAGCTTAAAAACTGTGTTAAAAGAGTCTGCTGTCCCCAAATCCTCACCAGCTCACGTCAGTTTTATAAACTCTATTCACCATTTCGATTCAGAAAATTGGTCGAGTGTACGCTATTCAGATGTGCAGAAACAATATTGTTCTAAACCAGCTTTTACTGACCTAGAAACGAACGAAGAAATAAAACCTTTCGACAGGTTTTTGAATTTGAGTGTGATGGAACGGGGCTTCGCCTCTCTGACGCAAGCTCTCCTAAAACAGAGCGAAGCAGCTGATTCTGCTTTCGAGTCCTTGTTAGTTTGGTCTCGGTCTACTACAGAATTAACTCCGCAGGCCCTACAGGATAAACTTAAAGAGCTTTTTATTGACGGGAATTTCCATAAGATTTCTAACGATGCCCTGCAGTTGGCATGCGGGCACCGCGCTGATCTCATTCAACAACGAAGAGATAGTATTCTGCGGTCCGTCAAGGATAAATTTTTCAAGGAAACCTTACGGAAAATCCCGCCAAGTTCTGAAAATCTTTTTCAAAAACAGGCATTTTCTGATGCCCTTGAAAAACAGGGTGGCATTACTAAGGCATTTTGGCCAGCACGTTCATTAACCCAGACCAAACCAGCTACGCAAGCAGGTTCCAGTTCAAGTAACATAACCCACAAACTGCCCGCGCAGGGCGTTTATGACCCAAGTCACTATTTTATGAACATGCCAAGACCATTTGGCCCTCCGCCTGCGCAAGGCGTACCAAACTACTATCCTATGAGTTGGCGCGAAATGTTTCGCCCGCCTAGACCGTTCACAATCCCCCAGGGGAAACAGAACCGACAAAGAAATGTCCGCAATCAAGGCCCATACGCTTATCAGCAGCCCGGTCGAAGCCAAGGTAAAACGGCTGGTACCAACATCCCGCGCAGGGAATATCAGCAAAAAAGAAAGTTCTGACTTTCAAGCGGGTCAACTGGCGATATTTCTGAGAAAATGGGAAGCACTTCAAGCTCCTCCAACCTTACTAAAACTAATTCAGGGGTTTCGAATCCCATTTGTCATAAAACCACCCCTAATCTCGCCAAGTGCCGCCATTTTCCAAACGCCCTTCTCGAAGGCCATGGAGTTAGAAATAACAAAGTTACTGAAAATAGGTGCATTGGAACCAGCCGTTCATGGCCCCAGTTTTGTCTCCCCAATGTTTTTGACACCCAAAAACGACGGCACCTTTCGTCCTATTTTCAATTTGAAAAAGTTAAACTTGTATCTGCCAATTCAAAAGTTTCGCCTGATCAATATGCACAGGATACCTTCCTTTCTACAACAGGAAGACTGGCTTCTAAAAATAGATTTGTTGAACGCTTACTTTCACCTACCAGTGGCAGAAAGTCACAAACGCTTCCTAAGGCTAATATTCAACAACCAGCTGTACCAAATGACATGCCTCCCTTTTGGTTTGGCTTGTGGACCGAAAATATTCGCGTCCTTAACCAATTGGATAGCACAGGTCTTAAGGAACAGAGGATTTCGAATAATTGTGTACCTCGACGATTTTTTACTAGCACATCAAGATCCTCTCGTGTTAAAAAAGCAAGGCCTGGAGACTGTACACCTTCTCCAAGAACTAGGCTGGCAAATCAATTTCGAAAAGTCATTTTTAACTCCACAGAGAGTGATAGAGTATCTAGGCATTTGTTGGGATCCCCATCTAAACCTAAAATATCTCCCAATAAAGAAGTGCTTCCCTATAAAGGACAAAATAAAATCATTACTTTGCCGAAAATCGGCAAATTTGAAGGAAATTCAGAGCATTGTGGGGTCAGTAAACTTTGCCAGTTTCCCAGTCTTAAGAGGACGCCTCAATCATCGAGCTCTTCTAATACATTGCCAATCTCTAGTAGACCAGAATCCCCAATCTCGCATTCCGATCCCCCCGGAAGCCTTAATCGAACTGTCTTGGTGGTTCGACAATGTCAAGAACCGCTCGCCCATCCATCACGCCCCAGTATCTCACTATTTAGTGACCGATGCTTCAGAGGTGGCATGGGGCGCTCAGTTAAACAACAGGAGGATCTGGGGGCAGTGGTGTCGGGGAGAAGCAAGCCTGCATTCGAATCAACGGGAAATGCTTGCCGTGCTATACGCTTTAGAAGGTCATTGTCCCTACCTGTCCAACTGTTCGCTGATGATTCAGAGCGACAACAAAACGGTAGTATCGTATCTACGGAACGAGGGCGGAACAAGATCCCCCACATTGATGGATCTTTGTTATCAAATATTTTATCTCCTGGATCGTTACAAGATTCATATCGAAGTGCATCATATCCCCGGAAAATTCAATGCAGAAGCAGATCAATTGTCCCGTCTGTGCTCTGTGCCGGAATGGCATCTCCTTCCCGAGATAACAGGGATAATTTTTGCAAAGTGGGGAACCCCACTGATCGATTTATTTGCATCGGCGACAGCACACGTTGTGCCCAAGTACGCATCACTAGACATGACGGATCAACGAGCACAATTCCACGATGCCTTCAGCCAGGCCTGGAATTACAGGCTGGCTTGGGTGTTTCCACCACCATTTCTAATCCCCCGAATGCTATCCCACATGAACTCGTCAGCCGGCACCTACTTAATTGTAGCCCCACGATGGTTGAAAGTATTCTGGAGGCCCGACCTGAAGAACCGGGCTTTAGCACCCCCATTTACAATCCGGAACCTGGACCGAGTAATGATCGACACCACAACGGGGCGTCAACCCCCCAAAGTAGAGAACATGATCCTGGAGGTATGGAAATGTGGGGCTGGGAAGACAGTGTGAAAGATTGGTCGATAGAACAAAAAAGTATTTTACGTAGTAGCTGGAGACAATCATCGCTTAAGACATATCAACAGGCTTGGAAGAGGTGGAATTCTTGGTGTAGCCAAAATAAGGTAAATATGTCTAAACCATCTGGCTCTGATCTGGCAAAATTTCTGATAGATCTACACCAAACGCATGGATTGGCTTACGGTACAATTTTAGTCTATAAATCTGCTATATCTACTCTTTGTGATCCTAATCATAACATTAAATTAAGCTCTCATGTACTTGTGAAGCACGCTTTGAAAGCTATATCGGTTTTAAAACCTAAAAGTATAAAAGTTCCTATATGGGACACCAAAATTTTAATTCAGTGGTTAGAAAACAACTCTCCTAACGAAATTAATTTGTTTGAATGTTCAAAACGGGCTTCAATATTGCTTTTGTTGTGCTCAGGGCGCAGGGTACACGATTTGACCTTATTATCCATCGGCTCTGACGATTGCGTCCTAGAAGACGATTACATAATTTTTTGGCCTGTTTTTGGGTCTAAAACAGACTCTGCTACTCATAGGCAATCGGGGTGGCGATTACTGAAAAATGTTGCGTGTAAAAATTTAGATACTGTATTTTGGGTAAATAAAGTAATAACATTATCAGCTGAGAGACGTGTATTGTGTAACAATAACTCATTGTTTTTAACCGCTTGCGGTTCTCCTAAGCCAGCGTCGCGAACAGTTGTCGCGAATTGGGTGAGAAAGGTACTGCTGGATGCAGGCATTCGGGCCAGCCCCGGTAGCGTGCGTCCAGCGGTTGCCTCTAAAAGCTGGGTAGAGAATTGCCCCTTAGACGATATCCTAGCTCGCGGCAACTGGCGTTCGCAAAACACTTTTAAGAAGTTCTATTGCAGAGAAATAAAACGGTCTTCTGCTTCAGATTGTGTACAAATGACAAATTATTTTGACCCATTAAATAATTAATGTTTTCCTTTTTAGATTACACTACATGATTGAATGTACATGAAATGCACTTATGAAAATAATATTGTTAAACATACTTTGTTTGTAAAAGTACTACTACACATAAATGTTACTGTAATATAATTAGCTACTTAAGTATATTGGTTTCCCTTGCTTGGTGTAATAAACACAAATTATGAAGATAATGCCCTTTCACATGTATCTATGTTAAGTATACCTGAAGGTGGTTTGTGTAAGTAAATGAAAAAATATTTGTACTTGATTCATTTAATAAAACCATATTTATTTACAATGCGTTTGTATTTAACAACCTTTTGCATATATACCTGTAGTTCATGAAACATTACACTGGTTATTTGTTTCACTTCACTTCACAGTTCACAGCCTATTGGAACGTTTCCATAACGTTCAGTGCAAGTGCACTGAATAGTCACTTTCTACTTATATCGTTGCACTTTTCCCTATAATATATTAAAAGTTCACATTGGCGTTTAGACCACCAGGCGATAACAAACAGATCTCAATTATTTATTTAGGCTTCGAATAACGATAAGAAGCTTAATAGCAGCGTTTTACCAAACAATAAAACGCTTATTAAGCGAAGTATCTTATTCGAAGCCTATACTTTCATTCCTGCCTGTGGGTATAAAATAACACTTTGTTTGCAATAAACCACAATTGTAACACATATTTTTGTAGGTAGCTCACGAAAGTACATCCTACCGTTATATTTGTATTGCGTTTGAACTTCACTCGCGCAATTTAACTCGCTATGGTTTAGTTTTTTTAGTAAATCGAAACCAGATACGACAATAATATTGTTATTATTTTGGTATATTGCAAAATTATTATTTTTATTTTTGAGATCCAATGAGGCAAGAAGCCGCGCTTTGCGCTCAGGCGCCGCGGCTACCTGGTGGTGGGGCAAGGGGAACCTAGGGAGGGGGATAAGGCGGGGGGTGTCAGCCAATCATGAACCGTCACGTCATCTGTCAATCAGAGTTGCCACTCTCAATTATTTATTTAGGCTTCGAATAAGATACTTCGCTTAATAAGCGTTTTATTGTTTGGTAAAACGCTGCTATAAATTACAAAGGCGTATACACGTACTTGCTCAAATATGCCAGATCTCGTAAAAGATAAACACGGATCCCAATAATAAATCGTTGTGGTGTGGGAGTTAGATACAATAGTTATGCTCCGACATCTGTGTTATTTATCAACTGAAACTATATCCCTAAATATGTGTTGCCAATAATATCTAGGACAAGGATAAACTAGATAATGGGACTCGATTTCATTCCTTACGTTTATATTGTATTGGGTCATTAGGTAATTAAATGGCCTATTATGTATTGTACTTACGTCTGGCTCACTGAACAAATCTGGTACTGCCTATCTACCAACCCGTTATGCCAACCTTCAACTGCGAGCGGAGCGGACTCATTAATGACCCCGTTTTTCTTTCCCCGCTGGTGACACTCGTATATACTCTTAATAGTAAACTGCATGAATTAAACTGAAACCATTAATGACTCAGCTCCGATCGCGGTGGAAGTCGGGCATTATTTCCCATCCTGCTGCGAATATCAGGCCAAGTGCAATTCAAATGTTGTTTCGAGAACAAAAAATATATACAGGGTGTAATCGATAAGTGTTTACAGGCCATAATTCCGTCAATATGAGAGATATCAGAAAACTTTTAACTGATATCGAAAGTGCGTTACCCAACGAGTAAAATTAAACTAATAACTTTTTTGAAATAAAATCAGAAATGTCCCAAATATTAACTTCAAACCCTTCCATACATTTAGTAGATTATTTTAATACGACCGAGGCATATCACCGTTATCAAATTATTCATGATTTGTCTCATGTTAACCACTTACTCCATATCAATTAATTATAATTTTCAAGTATTTACAGTTTTCTGATATAATATATATCATATTTACGGAATTATGGTCTGTAAACACTTATCGAAGTTATCGATTACACCCTGTATACATGACCATATATTATAGTAGGGTTGTGCATATATATTTTTTGCACTTTGTGCGCATCTTTCACGTCGACTGTGACATGAGAATGGAAATTGTAAAGATTAACACTTCCTGTTGGTTGCGAAGGCCTTAAGCGTTCTTAGATGGAATGAAATTGGAAGCCCACACACGCCCGATAGATTATATTTTTATAGCGATATGAAAGTTTCAACGCCCACATTAAACTACAAATAATGCTATATGTTTCCCAATACTTAAGAAAATTATAAAGTAATGCAAAAATATTATGAAATAACAATTTTACGGGGCTAGTGGTATCTACTACCACCTTTAGTGGTACTACTACCTCTTTGATTGTACTTAATCCCCCCCTCCTATTATTTAATAAATAGACCGCCAACATCGACGTAGGACTGAGTTAAGGTAAACTGATTGTGCCATAAATATCTTCACGTCAAGAGAACAGAAATGCTTTGTTCACTATTCTCTATTGAGCAATACGAGATCTTTGATGACAAAGCTAATAAAATCAATGTAAGTAGGGCATTCCGCATTCACTAGGTACGAGTACGTAGGTACAAGTAGTTAGCGATAATGAAAGGGAAGGAAATTTAGTCGGAACTACATTAAGTATTTGTATTTTTTTTTCATAGCCTATATTGGGGGTCCACTGCCGGGCAAAGGCCTCTCCCCTGGATCTCCATGACTCCCGATTTGTGCTTCCACCGGCCAGCTAGGAACGAGTCCATACCATCCCTCCATCTCCGTCTGGGCCTGCCACGCCGCGTCGCTGTACCGGCAGTCCGGCACCCACTTTGTGGCTATGCTAGCCCACCTATCAGGATGCATGCGATAGACGTGGCCAGCCCAGTCCCACTTGAGCCTAGCGGTTTTTTTGCCGACGTCAACAATACGCGTTTTGGAGCGCAGTGTGGTGTATTAATAAATCTTCCTATTACTGCAAATACCAGCTATCTGCTACAAATCAGGTTTTGGCAGAATCAATTTAATTATCATGATAATTAAATTCATTGTCGGATAACATGATACCTGCGCATAGCAGATATTTGCAGTAATAGGACGAAATAATGAATTAAGTATTAGTATTAATAATTTTTTCTCAAACATCCAATGAAATGTTGTCATTATGTTCGTCATAATAGGTTTAAAGTATGACGTTGCAGGCGGATGACCTCGAGATAATAGTAAAGAATTTTCATACGAATTTAACGTCCTAGGCGTCGGTTTTCATGAACAGGCTAAACAGCTAAATTCTGGTTTTTTGATTATTTTTTATTTCATTGCATATGTTTGAGAAAAGCACTATACAATATACATGCCTCGTCGTGAAATGGGCTTACCGGCTTCGTATCACTGTCCGGCCTCACTACGTTCGGCCGTCCATACCTATAGTCCGTGGGCTAGTCGGCCTGAAATTAGAAAACGGTATAATTTGGGGGTACCAAGTGTCCTTTTTACAGTAGTTAGACATATTCATAAGGATGTTAAAAAAGTATGATAGACATCTCAAAGTGGTAGCTAATAGGCATACGGGTTATTTCAAGATTTCCGTTGCATCACAGGTATGGTTAAAATTAGGAGGTACAAATTTTCCTTTTCACGGCTGTTAGGTAAGCTTATAAAAACGTCAAAAATGCAAGATTGCCATTTATAAGTGCTACCTAACAAAAATGGGGGCCAATCAAAGATGGTGGATCTCAAGTTTTACAAAATCAAGTATATCTCGAGAACTATTAAATATATCTAATTACTCTCTGTATATTACGCACCAAGTATGGTTTATTTATTTATTATTAATAACACAATTAATTTAATACTACTTAAATCACTAAGTATACGGTGGATTATGACTACAATTCATTTAAATATTTTTTATGGGTCTTTTTTTTTAATACCGCCAACAAGTTATATACATCAAATTAAAGCTTATTAAATACACTATCTTTAAAAAAATATTTAATTTTTCTAGCGTCATGACTACTATGTAAAAACACGACACAAAAAAAAATCAAAATCACGAAATTTTCATAAATTTGGTCATAATTAATTATTGGTTGGTTTTAGCAATATGGTGTATATGCAAAATATGAAGCTTACAGATATTCCTTTAATTTTGTTCAAGAGAGTAATTGGATATATTTAATAGTTCTCGAGATATACTTGATTTTGTAAAACGTGAGATCCACCATCTTTGATTGGCCCCCATTTTTGTTAGGTAGCACTTATAAATGGCAATCTTGCATTTTTGACGTTTTTATAAGCTTACCTAACAGCCGTGAAAAGGAAAATTTGTACCTCCTAATTTTAACCATACCTGTCATACAACGGAAATCTTGAAATAGCCCGTATGCCTATTAGCTACCACTTTGAGATGTCTATCATACTTTCTTAACATCCTTATGAATATGTCTAACTACTGTAAAAAGGACGCTTGGTACCCCCAAATTATACCGTTTTCTAATTTCAGACCGACTAGCCCACGGACTACTACTCAGCCGGTATGCGCATCTTTCCCGGCGTCTGCAGTAATGTACTATAAATCTACACAACCTGTAAACAAATTTTAACTAGACACAACAACAAATATTAGGTAATATAATGTAGGTATGGGATGTTGTGTCAAACTGCGAAAACGAATGCAATGGGTTAACTCCAGATGCTTGTTACTAGGCTCAATAATGTCTTTCAATGAAGGTTTTGTTTTAATTAAAGCCCAATTACAGTTACTTTTTTGCAATCAAACCTCAAATTCGTCAGACAATTATGATATTATGCATAATCCGTGAAGCCCAATCCCAATCGTACCTAGTGAGTGAATAAGGCCAGTCTCTCACGAGACTATTAAAATGCTACGCGACTGATATAAGCCGTGATCGCCTACTGGTATGCTATGTTGGCTATGCTACTCATTTCCGTACTACTACTCAAATGAGACAAAATCGTCATCAGTTGCGGGTTGCATGGCAACCTTCGTGCGACAAAGTTTGGTAACTCCAGTGATCAATCTTTTTCTTTATTTAATTCTATCACAAAAAGAAGCCGAAGTATTAAAGAAGAGTCTGGGAGCACCTTAGATAAAAAAATGGAATTGTAGAACATTCGTCGCTGATAGAGAACTGTGTAACTAACACGATGACGAAAAGTTTCGTAATTTTTATAGAATTTTAATCAGGCAACTTATGCGACATATAATTTTGGCCGTGTGGTGACGGCAACTCAGTACAGTCAGTACATTTGTGACCACCTTCTTCCCGCGGGTGTCGTAAGCAGCAGCGTCATCATAATGGATTGCTGCGATCGCCAATCTGCTTGCCCAGCGTGGCGATTCTGGGCATTTGCCTCCTAGTGCGTCTATACGCATGGTTAATAGGAGAGCAGTGGACTAAGATAGGCGGATGATGGATAATTTTCCACCGCCTGTGAAAATTCATATCAGAAATTTGTTCCACCGCCGTCATTTTGCCTACAGGTCGTATACAAATGCAAATCAAGTAGCTTGCGACCAGCAAGGGCATCTAAATAATAGCATGCGACTGATATCAAATCCGTACCCGCGTTTATTGTCTATCTATCTCGCTCGAACGAATAAGCAAGTAGGAGCAGGATGGTCGTGTGCGTGTAGTCGATTAATATACCGGCTACTCACAAGCGACGCATAGTATACGCGTACGAAACACAAATTGCGTGAGAGTCGCCTCGTGTGAGAAGGGCCTTATAGTCTGTGTTGATTCTGTGAGGCGATGATTGTAGTTGTTATTGAAGTGAGGGACCAGCAGTGCTACGTGACAGGAATTTCAAATGCTGAATCATGCAGTGCACTGCTATTCCTTTCAATTTACCTAGATGTGTTGGGGTTGCAGCATCAACGTCACAAATTCTCTCCCTTTGTTACGACTTAACAAAATAATACCTACCTATCTATGCTAGTTTTGATTTTTTAATGATCTACATTGTTTATTTTAGCACTCTTCAAAAAATTCATTATATCAAAATCGAAAGCCTATATATGTAGGTTTCGGTCCTTCTCGAGCGTTTTAATTGCCACGACCAATTAATTTTCATATAAAATGTACTTATAATTTATTTAGTACCATAGAATTTCCGTTATCTGAGTGGCATACTCGTACGCAGGCTTTTAATAATTGTCCCAAACTCCGATGACATGAGCTATATTTAATCGGTTTTATAACTTGTCTTCTTTTAGTGTTTTACCAATTCAGTATTCTCATTCCAAAAGTAATACGAAATCCTAATGGTCTCTTTATGCGTCTATGCCGTCCCACTGCAAATGAGCATTTATGTACGTGGTTCGATGTCGATACTTGTGTTAGACCATTAAAGTAAAGATGGGGACAATAAATTGAAGTTTCGTTTACGATATCTGGTGGGTGATACAAGCCGATTGTTGCAGGGATATACGCTTCAACAAGATCTACGATATCGGCGGCGGCGTGTTCGTGCACATGCACCGCCTGCGCTCGCTGCTGCTGAACGACAACCAGCTGCGCACGCTGCGCGCCGGCGCCTTCCACGGCCTGCGCCGCCTCAAGTACCTCTACCTGTATAGGAACCACATCAGGACCATTGAGGCTGATGTCTTTAAGGGCATGCCTCAGTTAGAACAACTGTAAGTACTGAATGTTTTATCTGAAAAGGCTTTTTGGTCACAAGGATCACGCTGATCAAAACTGAAACTCTTGCGTTATGAAATAATCGCCAAGACGAGGCCTTGTTTTAGATAGACATACCCAGCTTTTAATTGGCCAATTATGCTTTTAGTAGGTAGGTAGTCATTTTTTCAATTACATTCAATACATTTTTAAGTAGAATTAGATAAAGTGGGAGATACTTAAAGGTAAATCATTATGTAGACAAAAAGGGTATTCTTAGTACCTATGTAGACTTCTTACGTATTCAAATGTGATTCAACAGTCATTTAAAATCTTTAAAAGTCCTGTTTATTTGCACATGTTTACCTATACTTATCTATGCCTACAAAGTTAACAGGGTGACAAAATAAGATGTGAACAGGCATGGTAACCTCGACGGCCGACCGACGCCACGATGTGATAAGAGGAGTGCCCGTAAAAGGCGTCGATAGACTGATACGCCAACTGATGGCATTGTCGTGCTCGAATTACTAACGCGTATCACTTCAAGTACCTGGGGATTTGCAGTTTAACCAACTGCAACTCAGCTCAAAGGATTATCATGTGCTCAGTCAGCCAAGTATAGGACGAATGACTAGCGAGATGGTAATTACATTGCACAACACATTCCGAATCAACGCTGATAAATTTGCAGCACGATGAATATTGAATTGAGCTTGTTCTCCATCTTATTTTGAATCATTATGAAACTTCCGAGAACAGCATGATCGTTGTTTAAATTCCAGGAATTCGTTATTTAGAAGCAGAGAACATACTTAGTGCCTGGAAATTGTATTTTAAACACAACATATTCTAATTTACGGAAAACATTTGTGTAATAGTTACTAGCTGTGCACACCACGCTCAGTGAATAAGTATGGTCTTTGTCCCAAATGTTGGTGGCGGTTAAATAAGTTCTTATTGCTGCTTGTATGTAGAATTATATCTAGTTAAGATAGGAACTCGACACCTGCATATGAATTCCATTGTATGACAAAGGACCCCAGCTCACACATGTGCGCTCCGTGCAGGGCTCAGTGTTAATCCTCATTCTTCAGTTCGAAAACGTACAAAAGCTCAGGCTCAGACTGTACCCATAATACTAATGGAATGTAGTATTCATTTTGTATTAAATTTTACTTCAATATTAATATCGTTCATTTGTGAGGAGTAAGAGTCAAAGTAAGTAGGTATTGTATTACTGCATCGAAACAACCAACCAAACCAAGAACTCTTTCTTTAGGGGCCATTCATTTATTACCTAAGACGATTTAGGGGGGAGAAGGAGATGGAGCGGGCGTCTTATTTTTTTGTTTTAAGGGGGTGTGAGGGAGTCTTGGTAGTTAATACGTAAGGTCATAAATCCGCAATGTTTAGATTATACTTTTAAAAAGAGCTGGGCAACAACGCGTATGTGGGTTTGAATTTGAGCCCCTGGACTGAAAATCATATGAAAGTAAAGATTTTCGGATGTACGGTCAGTTACAAAGTAAAGTATCCACTTTTTCACCTCAGTAAGGTGAAAAAGTGGATACATTACTCTGTAACTGACTGTACGAGTATAATTTCGAGATGAATTATTGAAACCAAAGTTAATTACTACTTACTACCTAAGAAATTTTTTTTTCATTGAGATTCTTACGTAATAATTGTTTAATAGGGTGTCGGCCTATTTTATTTTTGACTTACGTAATAAATTAATGGCCCCTTGAGTTGAATAAAAACTGACGTCAGATTCAAGATTTACCCTCATCCGAGCCTAATGCCCACAAAAATATTGGGTACTACAGATCCAACTTAAATTACAAATAGTATTTCCAGCTACACTGATATCGATACATGTTGACTTACGAATGCAAATAATAATTGTAAAGAATAGCCTAACTATGCCTATTTGCTGCCTGCCTATACTATAAAATATTAATACTTATTTAAAATTATTTTGAAGATCCTCAAATTTGCATAAATTGTTAGAGTTATCCATCAATTGTTACTTACCTACAAATAATAAGTATTTAGTCGATATATTATGTTGAATAAGGGTTATCAGCGATTGTGTTTAATTTTAATATTAATGCCTACAAAACAACAGCTGTTTAAATTATCATTGTTATTTATACAGCAGTGCTTATTTGATAAAGTAATAAGGGTAATGCTCCACATTACTGGCATAGATAGAGGCAATCCATCTAAGTCCTCAGGATAGGCAGCGCATAGGCGATTTTTTGATGTGTCCATGGGCCTCAGTTCCTGCTTTCCATCAGGTGGGCTGAGAGCTCAGTTGTCTACCTTTGTCACATAAAAAAAACATGATAACTGCGGACCTCTGATTGTAAAGCTCTGTATTCATTTAATATGTTTGGCTTATATGAGTCTATATTTTGGTATTTGTGAATTCAATATTTCGTCACTAGAATAAAGAAACACAAACACAATTGACTTTACTTAAAAGGTGGATATGACGTTGATGAGCTTTAAAAGTCTTCCTGTCAACTTACTTCATTATTGTGTTTTTTTATGTGTACCTACTTTATTTTTTGTGTGTAATTTCAGCTATTTGCACGTGAACCAAATCCATCAGATACATGCTGACACGTTTGCAAACATTCCCCGCCTGGAACGCTTGTAAGTATGCTGTAGCCTGGAGGTAACCTAAATCCGGTTTTTAAATATTGATACTAATATAAGATTAAATCCGGCTACAAATGCGAAATACATAAACAGCCAACAAACTCTTCACCTCGTGTCTACCAACGATTACTACCTATTGTAATTTTTTTTGTAGCCACGTGAAATAAGGAGCGTATACTTACCTACTTATCCAACATATAAGGACGTAAGCTCATCTCATATTGATATAATTGAATACCTACTATTATAATTATAATTACGTATAACATGATATATTTTTCCTAACTAGTGCAGAAAAGTAAACTTTGCGCACGCTTCGCGTTCGTTAATTTCTCTTTTTAAGGCACTTGTTATGAAAAAAGTCGTTCGATACACGTGTAAAAACTTCTTTTTAACTCGGGTGATTGTCGGCCTCGTTTGCACTTGCATCAAAATGTATAGTAAATGTAAGCCCGATGTAAGGCCACGTGAAATACGTAGCCACCGTCACCTCGTGTGTCTACTAACCCAATACATTAGTAAGGATAAGGACGTTATAAATTGGTAGGTGTATTATTATGCAGGTAGCATTGTGGGTAAGTACAAGTACGTAGGTAAAATGTGACATAAAAAATGAAAAGAGCTTTAACTTGATATTTACGAAAGGTTAAACTTTCGTATGCCGCTGTCAAAAAATGGTATTGAATTTATGACCTTGAAGTTTATAATTTATAGTCCAATTGCTTGGGACGGATACCGGACAAGACATACGAAGGGTTAAACCAAAGTTCAATGACCATTTAAAACACAGCTTATTATTATTAAATTGCACGGATTTTGTTTCAACATGTTCCTAGTAGGTATTGGTGTCCAATTTTAAAATAAAATCTTGAGTAAGATGTACCTACCTACCTGTTTTAAAATGGTATGCTTACGGCGAATAACTTATAATAGGTAGTCTTAATTAATCAATGAAATAAATATTTTCTTTAAATCATAAAAATACTAAACTACCTACTTATTAGCTTCTAAGTCGATCATAGTATCCAAACGAAATATTTTAACGAAATCAATTCATGTACCTACCTACTTTTAACAAATATCTAAATAGTATAAATTGGAAAATGATATAATTAATAAAACCGTAATACATTTATCTGTAGTACAGGTACCAGATGTTGCAATTTACATTATCTTCTTGGAGCTATCGTGAATTTAATTTCCATCATAATATACTCGTATAATATTACCTTTTATACAAATTGAAAGCTTACACGTTTCGACTGCATTATGCTACCGAAGTGTGATTTCAAAGGCTTTACTTGTATACTTTGATGTCGCGCTACATGTACGGTAAAATGTTACAACTTTGCATGAAAATTAAAGGTTTAAAAAAAACTCTTACAGTATACGTTATATGTGATCTTGATTGCCTTGCTAACCTAATATAGATCAAAATACACACATTTAAAGGTCCATAATACGGCAAATACTAATAGTTTGGCTTGTGTAAGCATTTCAAGTTGCAGTCAAAGTTGTAGCCAAAAGCTGTAACTTTGCCCTGTTAATTATCTGTGTTAATAGATGGAGTATTTAAAAATGGAAACCTTTATAAAAGTCATAGCATTGATATACATCAAAGCCGAGGTGTCAACAGAAAATAACTACTTATATATATTTTTAACGATTTAGGCAAAGTTGAAACCTGTTCTACGAAATTTCCATACATCCTTTCAAGTGGCTAGGGTTGTGCCAAATAAAATAGACAAGAGTTTTCTGATGACATTAAAAATTGCACATTTTTAAGTCCTGTTTATTGAAATACAAATGGCAAGTAACTATCTATAGACGTGAATATTAATAGATCAGTTTATTTTTTCAATGTATTTTTTAAACAAATATATTATAGACAAACCATTGCCTATTCAGTGTATTCTTAATTTATGTATGTATTCGGCTCACATTTTTCGGACTTTGAGAGCTGATATCTCGAAAACGATTTGCTTAAATAAAAATGAGATTTATAAATCTTCATATCATTTTTAAAGACCTTTCTATTAATACCCCACACGCTTATATCCAACAAAAATTTTTTTTTCTATCCTTCAGTTACATGTATGGAGGGCCCCCACCCAATGGTTTTTTTTACAATTAAGTATCATAATTAGACCCCGGTATCGGACGTGCAAAATGGTAGCTGTCAAGTTCTAAGGGATGGGGTAAAAATATTTGTGATGTCGATAATGAAAATTACATATCGATAATTTTTCTTTACCATAATAATAAGCTAAGACTTTAATTATACGCACCTATTTACGATATACTAGGACTATATAATTACAAAATCAACAAAATATTTATTTAATGTTATGTAATATCGCTATAACACTTTTTATTGAGGCAATTGTCGATAAACCTTCTGAAGTTTGGGTATTCGAATTTGGTCCAAAGTATGTTACAACTGACGAAAAACTTAAGCAGATCTCGGTTACAGTTTAATTGGTTTTATTTTTTTTTCTTTTCTTTTGATTGAGTTGTAATGCAAGATATGCAAGATTACAAATATTGGAATGGAATATCCTTTATTAAATAATCAATACATATTAGTAGAACGCACGTTGTTGATTTTCTCTTGATGGCAATTTGACTCCATGTGCTGTTTTATATTCCATCTGGAAATGATGTGTATTCTGCAAATTGTATATTTAATGTTTATCATTCATTTTTTAAGTTCAGGGTGTTCAGCAAGAAGTGATTCCACTTTCTATTGTATAAAATATTTTAGTCGAAAAGACTCGTAAACACGGCTAAATAATCGAAGACATCGTTGTAAGATGACTTGGACTATCTATTGACATAAATAATTTATTATAAGTATTTCTCAAAAGTTTTTATTCAATGTTCTGCAACTCGAAACATAATAAATGAAATAGCAACCAGAGATTTGTATTGTAATAGGAATGATTTATATATTAAATGTTAATTATTATCATAGATCCCGAAAAAAGTATACAAATAAATGGTCCTTGTACTGTAGGGTTCAAAATTGCAAGAACAGTTTATGAATGAATTCATTCATAAATTGTCTATGCAATTCTGAGCGCCACTGTATATAAGAAAAATAATTGTACAAAAAATCGAGTATCGATATCGACATCACAAAATGTCTTTACCTATCCCTAAGTAAGAACTTGACAGCTATCATTTTGCACCTCCGATACCGGGGTCTAATCATAATCCTGTAGCGGTTTATACAACACATATTACGTTAACTCACTCAGCTCTCAAAGTCTGAAAAATGTGCCCCCCCCCCTCTATTTTTTAAACTACGCGACATAAAATAAAAAAAAAAATTTTATGCACATTAATAAACTCTATCAACGGTTTTTGGTTTGATTAAATTATCTCCTATAGTTTTTGAGGTAGGTTGATTTAACTGTATTTTTTTAATAATAAATTGATAATCGTATGGAACCCCTCGCGCGCGAGTCCGACTCACACTTTGCCGGTTTTTTTACAATTTAGTATCATAATCCTGTAGCGGTTAATACAACACATATCCTTACAAAATTAGTTTCCGAGTAAATCGGCTGTGACAGACGGACAGACGGACATGACGAATCTATAATTTTTTGCCATTTTGGCTACGGAACCCTAAAAAGATAATGGTTTAGTAGAAAAGTAAGTATCTTTAAGACAGGCAAACTTGTAGCCGGTTGGCAAAGTTACAGCATTTTACGATAATCAGAATAGAGTTCGAATTTAATATGAAATCACACAAAGGCTGATTGTGGTCTATGCCGAAATGGAAATAACTACTCTAACTAGGTATCTATACTATACAATAATCTTTAAATTGTTTTAGAGTCTGTTAGATATTTGTTGTAATTCTAATAACTAGAATCCTTTGAACTAACAGAGTAGGGAGGTTATAAATATAGGTACCTATATAAAATAGAATGAATATAGGTACGTATTTTTCAGGTAGGGTTATCTGCAAAGGTCATCAGTGTGTAGAATTACGTATGTTTTTTTTAGTTTATTGGATTTTGTCGTGATACTGATAGCTTTTTTTGCAACTGAATAACCTAAGGTGATACGTAGGTGGGGTATAATATCGTGTATGGATATTCTTATCAAACCGAAGTTGAACTTAATGCGCTGCGCGTGTTAGTATAAAGCCAGATTTAAGTATACCTGCAAGTTTTGAAACAAAGTTACGTGCAAAGAGAGATGCAGATATTTGCTACTTTACCCATAATTGCATCACAGGATTTTGTGAAATAACTTGCAAGTGTAAATTAAGCTTTAGATAATGCTATGTGGTCTGCTCTGGATTTATGGCGTAGGATCAATGATGTGACATTTAACCTTTAATAGGCCACAAGTTACAGACACAGAATAAGTTTCAAAATAAGGTGAAAAATATACTACTACATTATTTTCCTTTGCATGTTTTCAATGCAATAAAGAACCGAAAAGTCATGCTCAAGGAGTCATGTCTCGCTTGCAAGTTGCTGGTCTTACATTGATCAGTGGAAAAATAGGTGTAACTGAATGATAGAGCTATCTCTCCTGAGTTTTATATTCGCTATAAGAATTCCGCTCCTTGTCAGGTAAAATTATAATTAGCAGATGTCGTTGACACCGTGCGGGTGGCGTCATGTTTCAAGGTTTCTTTGGCTAAACTATTAGCCAGCGTTTGGATAGATACTTGAATTTCAAACGTTATTGAAAAAAAAAATACACTAACGAGTAATTATATTAGTCTGACCCTTAATATTTCTGTATCATTGTTTTATTGTTTAGTATAGTGTCATATTAATAACTTTTAGCCACACTTGCGTAATCCAGGTCAGGCCACTAGTACAAGGTAAAGGTTCGAAGTGTCAAAAATGTATGGATTTGACTCCCCAATCCTGCGTTAGCGGCCTAACCTAAAGGTGATATCAGACGGTTAATTTTTCGTTCATTTTTTCGTTTCATTCGGCATCTTTCACTTAAAATGACACGTCTGACCACGGAGTGAAACAAAAGTGCCGAATGAATTCATTAGTGAACCGATCCAACAATGTTGGATATTTTCATTCGGTATCTTTCACTCGCACTCCGAATGAACGGAAAATGAACAGTTCATTCCGTCTGAACACGGAATGAACTGTTCACTCGGATTCGGCCGACCGTTGCTACTCGAGCATTTAAATCTATCGTCTACCATCCAATTCGTTTTTAAAAAAAGTATCATCGTATTTTCTTTAAAGTAATTTTGCAATACAACAGGAAAAATGATCACAAACTAAACGTATTCCTCGAGACACGACTTCATTGGACGCCATATGAACAGAAATGCGGAGTGAATGTTCATTTCTATGTCATTCCAGCTTTGCTGTGTGAACATGGAATGAAACAAAAATGAAGCATTCACGCGAGTGAACATTCATCCGAGTGAACCGTCTGATATCACCTTAAGATTGTGCAAATGGGGCTTAGGCTTACTCTCCCTTACTCTGCAATATCGTGTGTCACTTTACATAGATATAAAAAAAAAAATAGAAGATAGGTAGGCGTTCTATACTTCGTGACCCGACGTCGCGTCTGTAGCATTGCACAATAATGTAAATTACATCTATGCTAGGACTTAGATAGTGGGCAGTACACTATAAATACTTAAATATATAAATTCAAGTTTAAAGGGGATGGTAAACGTCATTGAATAATATTTTTCTTGGGACATTAAGACTTGTTTATATATAAAGATCCATGACTCAATTTATACTGATTACAATTGCATAAGTGCGCATCAAGTTTATTTACTCATGCACTGTAGACATTCCCAAGTCGTAGAGGAGAATCATCTCAAGAAAATCAAACCATTATAATTCGTCTAGGACTGACGTCACGGAACTGGAGATGCGGGTTCGAAACCCTTTGAGAGCATTTATTTGTGTTTATCACTAATATTTTTTGCTCCTTGGTCATGGTTCTTATCTAATGTATTTAAGTAGTAGTACATACATATATGGTAGGTACATATATTTTATATCGTCGCCTAGTACCCACAACACGATTGAGCTTACTCGAATCGATTTGTTTACATCGTGCCATGACATTCATTTGTATCTCTCGAGGTTTCACGTGCCTACTTGCCAACTACGGTCCTTTGAAGAAATTTGCTGAAGGACGAGAAATTTGTCCAGATGGAAGAAATGAAATGCTTTAAATAAATATTATGTGCATACCTAATAATTGGGGATAATTGGGGGCAAGCTATAGGGATTTGATATCGATTAAAAAGATGTCGATATAATTATAATAAAAGATGTGCTTATTGAACATTCTCGATCACAGTACAAAGGTTCTATGTCATAATTATCTGATATCGGGACTCTTTAGATAGTAAAAACGAAATATTGATATTCTTGATTTTTATAAATTTGAATATTGATATTTTAATATTAATTGTATATTTTGAAAAATATTTTAAAATAAACGCGTAACTACCCGTTTAAAGATATTTTTTATTTTAATTGAAGAGTAAGTACCTAATATTTATTTATGCCGTCTAACATTTAGATGTTGTCATTCACAGTAACATCGATATATTTTTAGTCGATAAAATATTTTGCTACATCACTTTCGTATAAATGCCCCGAGTTATCCCAGGTATGTATGTGGTGGTTCAATTAAATTTATCATCATCATCAGCCAATTGACGTCCACTTCTGGACATAGGCCTCCCCCAGAGAGTTCCACAAAAATCGGTCGTGAGATGTCCGCATCCATTGGACACCCGCAACCTTTACCATGTCGTCACTCATTAAATTTATAAATCTGATCTATTTGATACGGTCCGTGAAACCAAAAGTTGGTTAGTTGGAATACACATAAGTAAGCCACGATAATAAGCCTCCAGACATCATTATGTTTACGACTGGAGAAACGGGCGATGACAGAGTACGAACTACAGACTCGCGGAAGTTGCGCGTGTTTATTAAACATTCGCGGTTGCTAGCAGAGCTGACAACTAACAGAACTTTTCAATAGTTCTTAGTAACTATGCCACATACGACTTTTTTACCTATTTGTTTATGTACGGTACTCATATTTAATGCAGCTTATTATGACTATCAGTTAACACACATTCTTCCTACAAAATAGTTGATGCCCTAACACGAATTTAGTTATTATGATAAATATGTAAATTTTTTACTTGTCTAATTGTGAATAAGGGGCCTTAAGAGGCTGAACTTACTCTGCAACTAAAAATCCACTTAATACCTTAATTTGAAGCGATTATTAATATTAGGACCAAATTAAAAATAAGACGTTTAGCAAACGATACTACGTTGTCCCTTAACACTTACAACGCCAAAAATTACTATATGGGTAGTGTCAAAACCAATTAGGCTGCGTTTCTACCAGAGATGTGAGAGGATGTGTTTCCATACAAATGACACCTCGCTCGAGTCATTAATAGGTGTCATTTCTCGCACATCTCTGGTGGAAACGCAGCCTTACGCCAGCAATGGTAATGGTAGACGCTGTCTAAACAATTGCACTGCTGAAAGATCAGGTTTATATTCGTTATGCTAGCGTGTAGGCACAATTCGACGCGAGTGGGAAGGCTTTCAAATGTTTAACCTATTGGCATATTTTAGATACCTGCACAACAATCTCCTGGAGCACATTCCCCTGGGTTCGTTCCGCGGGATGCCGCGGCTGCGCAAGCTGCGGCTGGACAGCAACGCGCTGGTCTGCGACTGCAGCATGCTGTGGCTCGTGCGCATGCTGCGCGCGCACTCGGACATGACCGTGGCGGCCACGTGCTACGGCCCGCCGAACCGAATTGGGACCTCTGTAGCACGCCTCAGGGAAAACGATATGCATTGCAGTGAGTATCCATAAAAAAACGGCTAAGAGCATGTCGGGCCATGCTCAGTGTAGGGTTCCGTAATTATTCAGAAAAGGCTGGACCGAAGCCTACAGGCTTCCAAAAATATGAAAAAATCATGAATAGTCATGAGGGCGGGTGGCATGATTTTTTTATTCTGGAGAAAAAACTTTATTTTACCCTTATTATTTTTGAAAGACCTATAATATATATTTGACGATACCCCATAGGATCAACATATAGGATACACGACAGGATAACAGCAAAATTAAAAAAAACAGCCCCACTTTACTAGTAGGGAAGGAACCCGAAAAAAAACGTTTTTTCCTATATTTTATTTTACCACTTTGGCGTACCACGACGTGATTAATATGTATACCAGCATCAAGTTGCATATTTCTAGTACTAACGGCCACTGAAATGACACGGACAAACTATAAGGGTTCCTAGTTCACTGAACACTTTATTGAGCAACCGTTTCCTTTTTCAGAGCAACCTGAAATACACGAAGGACCCGAAGATATACTGGTGGAGTTTGGCAAAGACGCTATATTCACCTGTATCGTCACTGGGGACCCGAGACCTGAAATAGTCTGGTTCCGAGACTCTGTCGAGGTGCCGCTGGAAACCACCCGTTACGACCTGCAGAATAATGGCAGCCTTATGATACACAACGTGGATGAAACTGATGTCGGAATCTTCGAGTGCATGGCTAAAAATCCCTCCGGAGAAGCACGCTCTAGACCCGCTAGAATGATGATGATGGTTCATGATGAACCTAAGCAATATGGTATTACTTACTTTAGTTTTAACTATTTTATGTTCAACTTCCGAAAATCTTGAATTTCTTGGTTCCTGCGTCCAATGAATGTTCAATACAAGTCAAATTATACAGATCAAAAGTCTTTCTTTGTTACTTATCTACTCATAATTTATTATAATCCTTCTGCTTGAGAACATAGTTAAATACCTTAGTACTTAATTTTACCCAACTTTTAAAATACATATAGGAGGAAGCGAATGAATATTTTTATGAATCCGATATTTATTTTCAGAAATTCCGGTTTTCAAAGTCCGACCGACAAGTCAAGTGATCAAAACAAGACACGTACGAGTTAGATTCGACTGCGTCGCTAAAGGAAATCCACCACCTCACATCGCCTGGTACTTCAAGGGTACTAGGCTCCTTCTAGACGCTCGAACCGATTTAAAACAGAACGGTTCAATTTTCATCGATGACGTCCAGTACGTTGACGCCGGCGAGTATACATGTGAAGCGGAAAATATCATTGGCAAAATTAATGCATCAGCTGAATTACAAGTACTTGGTAAGTAATATAGTTAAATATAGTAGGCTTTTTTCTGTATTATGCTTCGGTTATGGATAATTCGACGATTACTAAACTTTTGTTTCATATTTGTTTCAGTTCGTCCTTCATTTATAAATACGCCAAAAGATAAAACCGTTTCCGAAGGTGACAAGGTCGACTTTACGTGTTCAGCTCGAGGATCACCAAAACCTGTGATCAGCTGGTTTATGAACTCTATGACTCTCTCATCTAGCGATAACTATATATTTGCAAATGAAAATCAAAACTTTACCATTCTGGAAGTAACAAGTGACGATGCTGGGATATATCATTGTAGGGCAGAAAATTCTGAGGGTATCATAGAAATTTCTGCGGTATTGAATGTAGAAGAATTTAAAGTAATACCACCTCGCATAGTTCTTAAACCAGTCGATACCGACGCTTATAAAGGAACATCGGTCCAGTTACCCTGCGACGTACAAAGTGATCCTCCGGCCTCTGTGGAGTGGAAAAAAGACGGGTCTTCGATATTGTTAGAGGATAGAATTACAATTTCCTTAATTGGTAGTTTAATCATAAATAATTTAACCTTAAGTGACACCGGACGGTACGAATGTGAGGCATTTAACGAAAATGGTAGGGATGTAGCATCTCTATTTCTATCAGTGAAAGATCATACACTTCCGGGAGAACAATACGTAAACATAGCGTTGACTGAAGCAACCAGGGATATCGACCAAGCCATCGCTAGAACTGTTAAAGAAATATTTCATAATAGTTCAGCAAAAAAAGATGTACACGAACTTTTCAGAATTGCTCAATTTCCAAACGAGCCTGCACGAGAACTAGCTCGCGCAGCTGAGATTTATGAGCGTACCTTAGACAAAGTAAAAGAGTTTATCCAAGGTGGCTTGAATATAACGTCATTAGAGCCATTCAATTACAACAATGTGCTATCTCAACAAAATTTGGATTTAATTGCACGGCTCTCGGGCTGCACTGCACACCGACAGCAAAAAGAATGTAGTGATATGTGCTTTCATAATAAATACCGCAGTATTGATGGAAGCTGCAACAACTTCGCACATCCCATGTGGGGTTCATCTTTAACCGGTTTCCGAAGAATACTCTACCCCATATATGAAAATGGTTTCAGCCAACCTGTCGGATGGAATAAAGGTGTAAAATACAACGGTTACGAACTACCCAGTGCTCGTCACGTATCAACCTCTATCATAACAACAACAGAAATATCTCAAGATATCGAGATTTCTCACATGACAATGCAATGGGGCCAGTGGCTTGACCACGACTTGGATCATGCGCTACCCTCTGTAAGTTCGCAAACATGGGATGGCGTAGACTGCAAAAAAACATGTGACTATGCGGCACCATGCTTTCCTATCGATGTTCCTTTTAATGACCCACGTATCACTAACCGGCGTTGCATTGATTTTATAAGAACTAGCTCGGTATGCGGATCAGGAATGACGTCTGTCTTATTTGGGACTCTGCAGCCAAGAGAACAAATCAATCAACTTACCTCTTTCATTGATGCTTCACAAGTATACGGGTTTGAGAAAGAAGTTGCCCATGATTTACGAGATTTGACTAATGATAATGGATTATTGCGTGTTGGTGTTACTTTCCCAGGAAGGAAACCGCTTTTGCCAACTGCAGGTATAAATGGTATGGATTGCAGATTAAATCTTGCAGAAAGCAGCAGGCCTTGCTTCGTCGCAGGCGATATAAGAGCTAATGAACAAATCGGTTTGGCAGCCATGCACACTATCTGGATGCGAGAGCATAATCGTCTCGCCCTGCTGTTAAAATCTTTGAATTCGTTCTGGGACGGTGACAAGGTGTACCAAGAAGCAAGAAAAATTGTTGGGGCAGAGATACAAATGATAACTTACACACACTGGTTACCGATTATACTTGGTAAAGAAGGTTACAAGAAGTTAGGAGAATATAAAGGATATGATAGTAACTTGAATCCTTCAATTTCAAACGTGTTCGCTACAGCAGCGCTGAGATTTGGCCATTCCATGATAAATCCTATACTGCATCGTTACGACGAGGACTTTGAGCCTATTCCCCAAGGACATCTGTTGCTAAGAGACGCATTTTTTGCTCCCTGGAGACTCGTGGATGAAGGAGGAGTGGACCCTTTGCTCCGCGGAATGTTCACAACACCGGCTAAATTGAAAACTTCTACTCAGAATCTAAACTCTGAATTGACTGAAAAACTCTTTTATGCGGTCCACGCCGTTGCGTTAGATCTTGCTGCAATTAATATACAAAGAGGGCGCGACCACGCCCTTCCACCTTACACTAAATGGAGACAAGTTTGCAACATGACTGAAGTTGAAAGTTTTGAAGATTTATCTCATGAGATATCGGACAAAAATGTAAGGGACAAACTTAAAGAGCTTTATGGATCTGTTCACAACATTGATGTCTGGGTCGGAGGAATCTTAGAAGATCAGGTGGATGGTGGTAAAGTTGGTCCACTGTTTAGCTGCATTCTACGGGAACAATTCAGGCGTTTACGAGATGGTGATCGATTATGGTATGAAAATTCACACGTATTTAAACCAGAACAATTAGAGCAAATTAAGAAAACGACCCTGGCTCGGGTACTGTGTGATAACGGAGACAATATCGATACAATCGGTGAAAACGTATTTTTCATTCCTGAAGTACAAGATGGAATGATATCCTGCGATGATTTGCCTTCAATAGATATTCGATTTTGGGCGGATTGCGAATCTTGCGGAGACTATCGAGAGAGTAACACCTTGTCACGTTCGCGTAGATCTATCCTGAATGAGACAGTCCACGATGAGCGAATGATAAATTTAGAAAGAGCAAATAAAAACTTGAAAGAAATGGTGACCGCACTTGTGAACAGGATTGAACACCTCGAGGAACTTGTACATGATAATAATTAAATATTTCTCATTGATAATAAAGATCAAAGTAAGAACATGCGACTAAGAAAAATACGATACTTAGACGAGTACTTATCTCTGCATTGAAAATTTGAAAGTAAACTGGTGTCTTTAAAGTGAAGAGGTTTAGCTTTGCAAGGTGAAAATGTATTTTAGAATAAACTTTCGAGCTTACTAAGATAAAAAAACATAAAATAATAAAAAAAAACAAACCAGACTTGGTTTTATAAATCTTGACTTATTCCTTGTAAGGTTAAGGTTATAAGTAGGTACTCGTACTTACTTATTATAACAAAATATATAATATATATTAAGTCCCTGGGTAGGTACCCCACCAATAAGTCGGTGCCTAATACCAACTTATGTCTAGAATAGTATTCTGCTATACGTAATAACAGTAATAACGTAACCTAGGATTTTTCGAAGTATTTTACTTTACGACGTCAATTTTAAATATTTACTTTTAATATCTATTTTTTTTGGTGAATCTATAACATTAATGTACGACTGCACGTATTTCTATATTATGCCTAACTCTATGCATATGTAAAATAAGTCTATCGTTCAGCTATAAGTAAATTAAGTATACCTAAATCTATTGTTATTACTATTAGAAGTTGTTTTACGATACGTGACAATAAGTGATGTCCTTCCTACACTACGTTGCTTTCCTTAATTAATAGCAATATTATAATTAATAGTAATCTAGTCTTAACTACTTAATAGGTATTACCTATTTTAAGGTTCATTTTTGATAGTGTTAGTAGCTAATGTCTTATGTGCTATAGGCATAGGTAATGTTTATAATCTATATAATTATCACCTTTTTGGATGTTTATTTTATGGTCTTGTATGATCGGGATACTATTATCACATTATCAGTCCTCTCATAATGACACCAGTTCGATAAACTTTATAGTTTAGCATTAGCACGTACGGTAAAAATAATCCTTAGGCTAAAATTTTAATCACTATAATATAGGAATTAAAGTTGAAACCTCCAACTCGTAGAATCGCTCCCTGAACATCTTGATTACAGCCACTTGATAGGACCATGGTAGTATACCTAGTACCCAATGTCAAAATACTCCTAACCGTCCGTGGATATCTACTACACCCGAATTACCAAACCATTTCTAAAAAAATAAAATAAAAGCATAAAAAAAACTTATTACTCCTATGGAATTATAAAATAATAATAATCAATTACATATTACGTACATAATGTTATAATAATTCGGTATAGTAATTACAGTTATAATACTTATAATTAATCAATAGGAAGGTGTACTAGGTGTTGTCTTCTTGCAATGAATAAGTATTTAATCTATTGTATAACCGGTCTACATCTTATATAGCAGTAAAGAGGCAGTACTACACACTGGCGTCACATCAAGGTGGTAAGTATTCGTAGTACAAGAGTACTTACTATGCATTCATTTTCTTCGTAAAGGCACAGAAAACTGAACAAGGTACTCTGCCAAATACATATACTGGTTATGTATGACCCGTCTACGAATTAAAGAATGCCAGACACAGTAATCTGAGCTTAATCATTAATAAATATTAGCTAATATCTACTATAGGTATCTACACTACACTTAAGACTCCTTATACAAGCAATGGATAATACCACTGAAAAGGAAATGTAGAATTTGAGTTGAAAATTGGGAACTACATATGCCACACCACACCGTAGCGAAATTTTCCTAGAACAACAAAGGAAAAATGGCTCAGAATGCAAAATACGAAGAGCATCCAATTAAATAAAATGTGAAGCCGAATATCTTTAAATATGTACTGGGTTCGTTAATACCAACAACAAAAAATATTATTATCCCAGAACATCTAATTAAAACTCTGGTATAATGAGCATCTACTCGACATTTTCATTCGGCCACGATTACCCACATACTTACAACTCGCAAAATCCATACCTACAATAGAATAAAATATTTCCATATAAACATGTTTATTGTTAATATTATAAGAAAACAGTCTAGATATTTATATTCACTACTCTTAGTACCCTACAGTTAGCAACGTAATTTATGTCTAGTAAGTATTAATCTCTGGGTATATATAATAGACTTTTAAAATATAACTGTTTCGTAGCAAATATCCGTGTTGTTAACCACATGAGATATTATAATGTCTAAGGTTCCTTTAAAAAACTGGTATCAGTGACACATGTCGTTTCAGTACCTACAACTTAAAACCTTTTAGGTCGACTAAATCAATGTCGGGTTATGCCACTAACACGAGGTAGGTTGAAGTATACGAATAGTAGTTAGTGTCAAAAATGTATGGACTTAACCAGTTAAGTCTGTTAGTTGGGTTGGATAACCCTAGAATCCCAAGATCCTATAAGTAGGACTTAGGTTTACTTTAAATATTTAAAAATGACAGGCGTCAGGGCGTCACCGTATGCAAACTATTTGAAAATAATTGTAGTGAAATCTAGTTTTGGTGTACCACTACCACTGTATTGTACCACTAATAGCCAAATTATTTTTTAAGCCAGGGCTCTATTACATATGATTTATAAGAAACATCTTATAGTAGAATGATACCTATACTTATCTTATTTAAAAAAGAAAAACATGCATTTTGCTCTTACATAATTACAGAATATTATAATATCTCGTGTGAATATTTATTTATCGATAATAATGTGTCTCTATTGATATATTCCAATTTATTGGACGCTCTCGTCCTTTATTAGCGCTTCGTCCGAATTTAATAACTTTTATACTGAATTTTACTTTTCGGAGTTGAAACAGTTTTGCATTTTAAAGTCGTTGTGTAAATGAGGTACAGTCGGGTTCAAAATTGCATGTACAGTTTTTGAATGAATTCATTCATAAATCGTCCATGCAATTCTGAACGCCACTGTACACCGGTGGGTTTCGTACAGTGGTCATCATACCTCTATCCAACATAGTGAAGCATACTAGACTGCCGCTCACAGGTTCAGAATATGCTCTAAAAATATTGATGGTGCGTTGCCAGACTTTGCAACAAAGACCAAGTATTTTGGTTTCGGCTACCAGGAATTCGTTTTAAGTTTTTCTTTGGATACATTTTTATTTGCAATATACACGGTGCTCGTGAGCATTCCGAAAGATTTTAATGCTGAATTCCTGAGCACATTTAGAGTATTTATAGTTATATAAAATTTCCTGGACTCGGATTGGTTCCAGAGATAATGAACCTTATTTCGAAATAAGTTTTTCGAACTATCTCGTCATAAAACTTCGTTTTGATTACAATGCTACCACAGTGTGTTCTAATATTAGGTACCACACCTTTTGCCTGAAAATCAAAAAATAAGAATAGACTTGACGAAAAACCCCCCTACCTTTGACATTAGGTCTTATAATATTTTTTGTTTATTTTTATGTCTAGAATGTATAGTTAAAATCTTTCGCAATGCTCACGAGCAACGTGTAGAATTGAATTACAAATAATGCTTTAGGTTAATTTGGCAACACATGCTTACACAGCTTACACTTAGGGTTGATTATCTAAGCGATGAATTTTTACTTGTGTGTTCTGCCTCGGCACACTTAATTCGAATTAACTGAACTAATGCAACTCATGGAACATTATTAGGTACTTAATACGATATCAGGCTATCGTACGAAACCCCACTTTCACTAAAATTGATATTTTCACCTGGCCCAGAGGCGAAAACTGTATAAGTTTGGTCATAGCCTCATAGGCTTTTCGAATTTAACGACCGGGTCTATTTCTCGAAAGTTTGTAACTTGTAATACAAGCGGAAGTCCTTATCTGATTAATAGTGTCAAAATGAGACTGCTACTTGTATTACAAGTTACAAGCTTTCGAGAAACGGGCCCATGGTCAGGGTGTTGCTTATTTACATTTTTTCAATATTATCTAGCTCTGACCTGCTTAGGCTGTTTACAGACTTGAATAAATAAGTACTGTTTTTTTATTTATATTTAATAATCAAATAATAAAAAAAATGTTTATATGGTTTTGTGTGGGGGTACCATATTATAAAGCTCGGTAGCGATTATTAAAAATAATTTACATAATATTTTCTACAGCGATTATATCGCGTACCTATATTTATTAATATAACTACATCCCGAAGTTTCGAACCCTGTAAATTGTTTTATTTCGAAAACACTTATTTATTTAAATCGGAGAACACATTAGAGGGGTGGGTGCTTGGTAAAATTGAAAAGTGAAAATAAGTAACAACTTATTACAGGGTGGATTAGTTTTCTGTTGCGGGAGCAATGTGTACAAGATTCTCGTTTAAATATATGATTTCCATGTCTTATAATCATACTATCAATTACATACGGATGGTTTAACCCCATACAAAGCAGCGCGTAATAAATGCGCCCAATATGTTCAAATGGTCCAGCGCAAATACGACATTGTTGGACCAATGGTTGTAATAGTAGATGGCGCCGAATATCACTTAACGAATATAATTAACTGAATTGTGATTGATGAACGACCATTAAATTTAACTGACCCAACTGATTTCATAGAGACAGACAAGTACAGTCAAAGTAGAATGAGGTTATTTTGGGTGTAAACATAATAAATTATAGCCATCTATCTACAAAAACGATGAACCACAGCATTGTATGGAAGTTAACCATTTGCTATATTTTATCTGATGCAGGATGTGCAAGGTGCCCAAAAGCATTGCGAAAGATTTTAACTACGCCTTCTTGACAAAATGTCAAATATCTGATTGTTGTTATTCAATACTTTTGAACAAGTCATAGTAAAAAAATCGTTTTAAGAATTTTTATTTAAGTCGCATAAGTGTTTTTTAAATGTCACTAACATCAGTCTAAATATAAGGTAAGACTTGAACACATTGTGGTAGCATGGAAATCAAAATTATGGGTTACGCCGAAAAAAATTCGCATCACTGGATCTAGGAGAATTTATATGACATTTTAGTGTCTAAACATGGCCATTAAAATCTTTCACAATACACACCTTGCATAATTTTAGGAAGGAACTTCCTTACATATCTTTACATATGATACTAAAATAACGTGAGATCTTTGTGCTTCCTTCAATATTCGTAAATTAATGTTAATCAATTTATAAATCTAAGTGTTGTGATGTTGTATTACCTATTACGTCGTTTATCTAATATACTTAAGTGTTGTGATATTGTGCTACATACATGTTCCCGTAGTAACCTTTATACTATGTTATTTCTTTAAAATTTCAATTTCTCGTGTGTTATGATGTGTCGTCATTATTGTCGTTATTTATTCAGTTTTAAGAATAGAGTTTGGCATATAAAACGATGAATATATTCTAATTTATTGACAGTGTTGGATTGGACGCGTCAAATCAAAGGGAATCTTTAAACAAACTTAACTAATTTAAACTAGCTACATCTTTACTACAATTTAATAATATGACTAGCGTTATAAACAGAGATCAAACAAATGGGCGTCAATGTTCGGAATAATATTGATGTGACTCCTCCAAAGATGATTAAATAATTAATCAATTAATATTTTTCTTTAAATTACATATTTGATACCGGTAACTGATACGGATGAAACGGGGAAATTAAGTTTCTAGAAATTATGAAATAAAACTATTTAAACGGATTATATCGCGTATCATTAACATTAGTTGACGCGATATAATCCGGCTAAATAGTTATTTGTAAGACAATATTTTCTAGAAATTATTGGTTTGATTTATCAACTTTGGAGTCGTGTCCATATTATTGTGAACAATGACGCACATTTGTCCAATCTCTATGAGAAAGGTGATGAAACTGGTGATTGAAGGATTCGGCAATCATAGAAATGCCTGTCCACTGTTATGAGACTAACAACTGAAGGGATCAATTCGATAAAGTAGGAATAACAAAGTATCAATCATAATTAATATTTAGAGTGATTAAACTCCCAGGAGGTCCTGCCTGCTCTACTGAGCACTTTAGACTGTTGCCTAAAATGTTTATCTTGTATAGGTACATGAGTTCTTTTAATTTACTGTTTAAATTTTAAAATAATTATAGATACAGTCGTGACGTAGGACAGTTGAGCTAATTGGAATTGTTCGTAATATTCCTTATAAATAAAATGAAGACCAATCTTATTTTGAATGGCGTAGTTGCTATATGATAGTTAGGTACGCTACCCGATATTGGATATCTGGTAAGTGGGACGTTTCACAAATGAACATAATCAAGAGATTTCGGTAACAAGTAAAAAATTGAGCGCGTTCTTTATGTATCTAATGAATAACAAAAAAGGTCCATTTTAATTACACAAAGGATCGCCATTTTGTTTTCATAAAACTACTTAATAGGTACGTACATGTACCCATATTATGACTACGTACACTTTTTTTAAATGTCCCAAGATTATCATTCGGAAGTGGCTCAACGAATGCCTTTTCGTGATGCTGATGATACGATGATATCTTATGGGCATGTAATATTCCCATTTCAATTAGGTGCGTTAAAAATAAAAGTAACAATAAATATGTGTGATAGGTACTTTGAATTAAAATAGTAGGTATTCGTCAAGGTTTGGAGGTACAGTCAGCTAAAAAATTGGTGTACCATTTTTCGGCACTAACCTAACTTAATACCTACAGGGTGAGGCGCTAATTATAGTACAATAGCAAAGTATATTAAATCTGTTATTTACCATTTATTCCACGCACCATCACGCTCTCTCTTTAATGTAAGGTCTATGTCTATACCAGTAATTGGAGTTCGAGGCCAACGAAACTACGACAGATGCGTTATTGTCAAATTTGTCAAAGTCTCTTATGTCATTGTCAAATAAAGTTTTCAGGTTTCCACAACCTTTTTGTTATTTAATTTATTTATTTAAAATAATTCCTAATAAAAACATTTCATACCTCTGTAATGTTTTTACGCGTTTCTGTTTAATATGGCTGTCACAACTAGAATTTTCTTAAAAACACGTAAAACCTAAAAACTTTTCTTTTCTCTTAACTAACATTGATATGATAACATTTTCTTGTAAAAAACTTAAAATTACCAGTGAACACAAACGACAGCGTGCCATAATTATGAAGACAGTATTTATAACATTTCACCCAGTATATTTCATTTGGAATTAAATTTTTTGATGATGGGGTTTATAGCGAAGCTAAACATGGCTGAACCAAGTGGGTCACCTTGTTAACAACCTACGGAAGAAAACAAAACGTTAGATCTCTATGATAATTTAAATGGAGAACTATAGCACTGCCAAAGAAATTTGTAGGTCAAAGGAATTTCACGAATACGAAATGTGAACATAAAGCACGCTACAATGTATTATTCTGCAATTTTCTAAACGTATGCAGAGATAGGGTTTTAATTTATGTGTAGTTAAATTGCTGTACCAAATGTTATTAACACCTGAGGTGATACCAGCGCAATACCAACTTTGTTACTAATAATTGCGGATAATTCCGTTTTTATTAAAATATCTTATATTTACGTGAAAATAAGTAAATAATATTGTTTCTATAAATTAACGAATTAAAATTACCAATAAATAAGATATCTCAACGTCTGTTTATAGAAAATAAGGATTTACTATTGTATGAACATTTCATTGTTGTGGCAATATTTTTGTAGATTCTTTGGCCTCGAACTGCAATTAGTGGTTTACGTTGAACGCTGTACAACGCCACTCGTAACATTACTCGAATTAGGGCTTTGATAATCAGCGAAACCATCCGATCTCAATTCATCCTTGTAGCTAACTCTGGTTCTGTACACTTACTGCTAGCAGTGCCTCTATAAAATCAAGTCCACAACAATGAACGGACGAATTTTGTGGCCAGCGATTGCTGTTACCTAAATCACTTTGTTATTTAATTTGGTCAAGTTTAGGCTTATTCGACTCAGAATCACGAGCTCATTCGATTTTGTTAGAAGCAAAAATATGTCCCACGATTTTCATACAGTTTTCATTCCTTCCGGTTTTCATTACGCTACCGCCTTTGAACTTGTACTCGTATGAAAAAACGGTATCGTAATGGAAAAAACATTTTGGGATATTTTTTCTCTTATTAGACTTGAAAGAGCTCGTGATCCTGAGTAGAACAAGCCCAAACTTGTCTGTATTAATTAACAAGGTGATTTTAACAAAGGATTTCTTTTTTTTTTCTTTCTTTCTTTTCTGCAATGAGCGCCCGGTACTATGGCCGGATTACCATTTTCCTAATCAATAAGTACCTAAATCAGAGTTCTTCGTTAGCAGCCAACACCATCAATCCTCATAGATCCGGATTTTTGAGCTTGCATTTAAGAGCTTAGTGAACCTGAACATATATATTTCCGAAGTAAAATTCATAAAATGTATGCTTTAACGGATAGCAAATGATAAGTAAAACAGATTTATTAAGCTTTGTTTGTGCACGAAAGTTCGGGCCTCTTTTTATAAAATTAATATAGACAATATCAACGAAAAATGGCATATCACATTTTTGCTACTTCCTCACACCTGTTTAACTACCAGAAAGAAGGAAAGAGAACGCGTTATTATGTATTTGTAGATATTATTTTGAATTAAGAATACTTTAAGAATACTATTTTTTATTTATCTATTTACTATATAACTATTTACCTACTGTGTAATAGATGACCTTATCCATCCATTATAATAGGTGTTCGTGTATCACTGTTCAATAAATATTATTAATGTGCAACTCGTTTTTCAATACAATTATATTGTAAACATTTTTTAATTATTTGTAATTTAATATGAAATGTTCATTTAATACGACGATATTGGTGAACATTATTCTTCACAAAATCTCTTAGCACTCTTCACTATGGCAATAATGTTCGTGTGTATTACCTATTCATTATCACTATGATTTTTTATTACTTTATTATAATTAACAGATTAAAAGACAATTTTTTCAGACAATATGTTGTTCCATTTTGGAAAAACATATACTTATCTACTTTCATAAAATTAATTTTAAATGAGAATAGTAGTGAGTTGAAGTATTTTGTGCTGAATATACAATAAAAGAAAAAAAAACAAGACAAGGGTAAATTGTTACTGACAATATACCCAAGAAGGCAAAAATAATGAAACTATCTAGTTTAGTGTCTACATAACTTTTATTTACATATCATACACCTATATATTTGGTATGTCTACCAGTTGCTAATACTTTATTAGTAGCTTTGTTTCGAACTTCTACTTCTAAGAATGCAATCTTCTTACCTAACTTCTTTGTCACTGCTTCTACTTCGATTTCATCTCCTTCTTTAGCAGCAGTGAAGTAACTGAAATTTAAAATGTTTTAAAAATAAAGTTACTGTACAGTATTAGTGGCAGAAGCTGAGCGTAATAGGCCAGGTAAATTTACTTATTTTTTTTGTTTCAAGTGTATTAATGGGGGTTTTTCAAAAGAAGTACTATATTCTGTTCAATAATCTATGTCAGTAAAAAGATGGTAAAATCAAATATATGGGCAGCGGGCACCCAAGAAAGCCCAATTTTTTAATTTGGCCTTATTTCTACTGACAGAGATTGTTTGAGAAAGCATGAATAAAATATTGTCAAAGACACAATACACCTCGTAAGTAATTGTTTTAATAGGTTTAAGTCTCAGAGGAGTTGGATCATCATTTATTTAAGTGCTTGGCTCCTATCTGTGGATAAATTTCTAGGAAAGCATTGAAGTTGAATCATATACAGGGTGTTTTTAATTTCTGTTATATTTTGCCATAAGATATGCATACATAGCCTGAAGATTAGCCATAAGAGATCTCTAGGATCCCTGTGACAGATCTGAACATTAACAAAGTTTCTACTTATATTCAAAATTAAGTACAAGTAAGGTACTCACGAGACACTAAGATCAATAGATACACCTCTGGTTTCAACATTGTCATTGGCGGTGAGGGCATAAGTGGAGATGGCATCAACAAGATGGGCGATAAAACCCCCATGGAGAGTACCACGCTGGTTCAGGTGCTCCGATCCAACTTGGAATCCTGTGAGAAGCTTGCCATTGCTGCATGATATTACTTTGACCTGTAAAATTACAATCTATCATCATTTTATTTAACTTTAGACAGGCTGTTGTCATTGACAACATCTACATCAGAGTTCACACAGAGTGTACATTTTTACACGCTTCCTGTGATCGTATTGGTAAATTGGATCTGAAGTGTAATGCCGCCGTTACAGCTCGGTCGTATTGAAGTTGAATCATATTATTTTCATATCATTTTAAGTTCAACTAATAGGTGTCAAAGCTTTCGTCGTCCTAAACAGCACCTTGACAGTTTTGATTTTAAACAAATAATGAAAAACTGCATTCAAAATGTAAGTAAAGGAAAATTGGTTAAAGATCGATGAACGTAATATAAAAAAAAAAAACAAAATCACCTTGCGAAGATTCTGATCAAAGCACTTTGTAGTGGCGATTACTTTTGTGAAGAGTTCTGCAACTTGTGCCGCCTTATTACTAGCCATAATGATAAATTACTTCATTCTTTTGTTACATCATCTGATGTAGTTAAAATATATCTACGTAGAAATAAGAATACTTAAAACTAATTCCAATATAAATACAGAGGTGTCAAATCAAAACTGTCAAAAGGCGTATGTCTTTTAATGTCAAAAGTGACAAATACAGAATTCTGTTCCAAATCATGAGTAGGTACGCCTATATTCTTGGAACGCATTTTAGTAGAGTTTGTGTTTCGCCTTGTCCGTCTGTCTGTCCGCAGTATAGCACAGTGGTCGTTAGTACTAGAAATTTGTAATTTGGTACAGGTATACGCCGCAAAGTGGTAGAATATGTATTTTATAAGTATACATTTTTTTTTAGTGGGGATGATTTTTTTTTTATTTTGCGTGTCTCGTTAAATAGGTATTTTGAAAATTATAGGGGTCCCAAAAGGAACTTTTTTTTGTAGAGATCATATTTTCGGAGATAACTATTCCACCTTATAAAAAAAAAGTGGTCCCGCCCACAGAATAGTTCTTAGAACACTTTCAATTAAAACGATTGCGAACATAATTGTACCAGCTGTTTTTGAGTACCTACGGAACCCAATCTTGAGCATGGCTCGACATGCTGTTGGCCGGTTTTAGTTTTTTTTGCTGTCCGGATGATCTGAGCATCCTACAATGCAATTTGATTTTATCTACTTATGCTATGCTATGAACGTATAAACTGTACAAAGTGCAATATAAAAATTATAATCGTAACGAACATAGAGAGCAATATAATTCAGAGCAATATCACAATATTAATTTGCTCGTTTTAAGTAAACAGGCGTTTCATTTAATTAAATATTTTTGTCAGACATAATAACTATAACTATAATTAAACGGTTAAACTCAGGTATTTAGTCACTACGCGCGACAAATATTCATAATTTATAATTATTAATAATTTATCCTATAAAACATTTTTTGCAGTAATCGAACGAGAAAAGACTTGTGGAGCGAGAATATAATAATACCAAAATTGATCGCGTGATTACTCAACAAAATTCATAAATAAATAAAAAATAAAAAAAATTACTTCAACCAATTCATGGGGGGTAGTTGCCATAATCGCCACGCTTGGCATGCGGGTTGGCGATCGCAGTGTCTCCACCGCACTTTAGGGATGCTGCTGCCCATCCCCCGATGGTCTTGGTCGTAGTTTTCAGACATACCCAAGTCAAGTGTATGATCAGTAACACTTTAGTCCCGTATTCGACTCCTACGACACCCACGGGAAGAGTTGGGGTGGTGACAAATGTATTCTTACTGCCGTCACCAAGATCGATGACCTGGTGAAGGGCGCAGGAGTCCGCTGGATGCGGGTGGCGCAGGACCGGTCATTGTGGCAATCTTTGGGGAAGGCCTATGTTCAGCAGTGGACGTCTTTCGGCTGATATGATGATGATGATGATGACTTCAACCAATGCCATTTTTCCAAGATCACATCATCATACCCCGACTTGGTGCCAATGGTACCATATCGGTTTGTTTACAAGTCTGTTACAAATAATTAAATCGAAATCGGTTGGCGTGATATTGAGTTAAGTATTCGTCCATGTGTCGTGCTCATTATTCTTAATGCAAATAAGTAAGTATATGGTTTTCTCGTGGATATTGGTCAAAACTGGACCAAATTTTATGACTGGTCACGAACCAGCTAAATATGATTAGATTTTTGAGCTAGCCCTAATACACTCGCGGCCAATGAATACGCGTCAGGTGAATTTTTTCATAGAAAACACTGGAAACATGCTGATTACAAATATTTAAAATAAATATTTACAATACAAGTGGAACCGTTTTTAACATCAGATTGTATTGGAATTTCCCTGAAGTTTTCACCCGATTCGAAAAACACGGAACTTTATCATCAGATGATTCCGTAGATATAAAAATAGCAACTCATGGTTAAAAAACTCGTATTACCATACATTGTAGGTGGTTTTCTTAAACGGTCTACATTTTTGTCTATACAAATCGACCTAACGATAAATTTAAAGTTTTTTGGATTTATTTATTTTAGGAAAATTCCAATACAACATGATTTAAAAATATAGATTACACCTACACTATAATTATATTGAAAAAATATTTGAAATCTCCATGTTTGCATTGATGATAAAATCTATGATAAAAACCACCTGACCCGTATTCATTGACCGAATGTGTACCTAATTAATAAAGTAGTAATAATTTTATTTTAAGGTTAGATAATAGCCACAAAGGGTACAGTGACTACAGCGCAATCAGCCGAAAGCGCACTTGATCTGGTTACTCGCTTTGCCAGTTCCGGCAACAGGAAACCTTTACGTAAGCTCAAAACATGTTGGTAAGTGACCACATTATCCAAAACAAGTGCATAACACTTGCCCACTGACAATTAATGGCATGGGCGATAGAAACCAGCCAAATTGGTGATTGATGGATCGCCTTCATAACCATTTCGGGATCCGTAGCTGGTAACAACCGGTACCGTAAAAAGGGGTAAATAGGAATGACGGGGTAAATAGGAATTCAGAGTAAACTAGTCTGTTGCTAGTCTGTTAGCCCAGGACAAAAAGTCCAGTTTAGAATAACACATATGAAAAAATCTGTTGTTCTAAATTTGACTGTTTGTCCTGGGCTAACAGACCAGCTTACTTTACGTTACTATTTACCCCGTTTTACGGTATATTTTTAACCGACTTCAAAGAAGGAGGGGTTCTCAATTTATACTTGCGAGTTGCCAATCCTATAAAAACATGCAACACAATTAAAAAGAGACGGATACCTATTCGTAAAAGGCCTCTACCCACTTGTTTTTAAAGATTCCGTCCCGTTTTAACTGCATTGATTTAAAAGATACAGGTAGCCCTGACACGGCTGCGAATGGACATAAACAAAAACGAAGGTATACAGGGTGATTTCGGGATCGTGCGTGTAGCAGGAGTGAACTACTGAATAATATGGACGCTGCGGAGACAGTCACTCTGAACAACTTTCACTGGTACCTACTGTTACTGCCGAAAACGGTTTGACAGACTATAAATTGCTTTGTGATAATGCTAACCACAAGTTACTCAAAAAAAGAGCAGGTGGCTTATGATAGTCCCGTTTTATCTATTTATCGTGCTACGCATCACTTTCGCACTTACATACTTGTTAGAACCTGACGGCAACAACGACAAACGATTAAACACGGTACCATCATAAGCCTACAGGATTGGTGACGTCAATGACGAATGGTCATTTTTGAGAAAAAATATCTCTCTGGGGCTGAAATAAACTGATATACGAGTGGTTTGATTGCAGATAAGTACTAGTTCAAAGTTGTGACAAAATTATATATTGGAGAATATGTGTTGATGCAGATTATTTTTCTTTAAAATTCTTAGTCATACTGTAATGAGTATTTTTAATTAAATGACCTTTTTTGTGAAAAAAATGTATCACAAATACACTGATCAAAATATTAGAAGCACATTTAATTTTAGCGTTTTGCTTTTCTAAACGTGCTCATAGCAAAGGATTTCAAACAGGCCTACTACCGCCAAAATTTCGAGGATTTTTCTCTGCCACTCAAACGAAGGCGTCATTAGAGTGAGAGAGACAAATC
>JALPQI010006596.1:0-41729 GCA_025490895.1 Thaumatotibia leucotreta | reverse complement strand
ATGCAGTCTTATTGGATTCCTCTTCATCGGTCTTCTGAAGATATGGGCATGAACGATTGTCAAAATGAAGACAATAATGAGAGACACAGCGGGATATTGGCCCCTCGGTGCATGGCGATAGAGTCCGGCCGGCCGTCGACCTCGGCGGCCATGCTCGAGCGCGCCGCGCGCTGCCTCTCCGAAACTTCGCACTTCACTTTTCCACAAGGAACAGCGAACTGGCTCGATACCCGTGAAATTGCCGCAGACGCAACCGACGTTACTGTCGATAGCAAAACATTTGCAAAAAATACTAAAACAACACTTTTACAATCCTGAAATCAAATTCCTTTGTTTTTTCTCAGAAATCTGTCTACCACAACGCTTTCTTTTAGTAGTTTTTTAACGTATAGGTATATCGCTCTCGACAGAAAACAATGGCAAAAAGTATGAGATCCATTATCATCCTAAAATCAATTTCCTGCGATGTCTGTTTTCCACGAAATGTTTCAAGCTTCTTATCACAGTTTTGTAGTACCAATTACAGTTAATTTTTTGTACAGTTTTTTACCAATCAGTATTGCAACTGCCTCTTAGAAAACCTTTGAATTGCAGATCGGTCATGCTTGATTGGTCCCGTCCGGAACCCCATATTGAAGCAACATGAAACTACTATTGACAGTCACCATCAAGCAAAATGCACTAGGAAAATTCTCTCAATAGCTGTTACAAATGACGATGTGCCGTGTGTAGGTTGCATTATAATGCTCGTGGAGTAATTAGCCTTTCTAGCATAGCATCGCTTTCACCAAAACCGGGGAACCAATTGCAAAGTGTAATCTTAGCATATTAAAAATGCTAAATAGTCTCTGTCCTCTCTGAACACATAAAAAAAAAAATATTTCGTTATAGTCAAGTCATAGCAAGCTAGCTGTCTATGTATATGTCCAGAAATATGAATAGGTACGGATGACAGAAATGGTGCGGATTATTCATTGAACAATGGAGACATTACTGGTAGGCCTGATATGGTGAAGTTAGGTTGGATCAGACAGAGCCCGGTTGAATCAGAATGAGGCATCGCTAGAATTGACCCTGCTATTTTCATCACATACCAAATACTCGCCTCAATAAAACCAGTATCCAGAGTCAGTGTTCTTTATGCGTAGCAACATGGAGATCACAATTGGTTTGATTGGGCTGTTGCGCTAAGCTGGATATTCATTGGAATATCAACCCTGGAGTCTAACGCCTCATAAATGTTCACTCGAAGCTATTATGATTCAGTGACTCATCGTCATGCCTGCAAAAACCTAAAAATGACCGCGGACTCATTGCGCAACAGATAGAGGCCATTATTTTGACGATATTCACACGAAATAGCACTACTCATATATGTTTGCGTATACATAGAATTAACTGTATTTGACCGTTTGGATTACAATCTTCAAAAAAATTCAAACTGAACTATCAGAGTTTTCACCAAATCGTTGCTCTATCATTAAAGATAAGCGTTTAGGTTCCAGCTTAGTTCCAAATTAATAAAATAATTAATGCAATGAATTGAGTAGGTAATAAATGTCGATAATGTTAGGTTAGGCTAGCAATATTAATTCGAATAAGACCTAACACAGTAATATTGGTTGAACGTAAGTAGAAGTAACGTAACATTTAGAATAAACTATGTCTTTACTTACATTATATTATTAAATAGGCATCAGCAAGAAATCCGATAATATTCCACTTAGAGAAACAATCGCGTAGCTTTTGATAACGCTTTACAGTTAGTAAGCGGATGTCACGTCGTTAGGTATTCTTCAGTGATAGCCTCTGCCAATTATGGCCCATTACTCATGCGTGATATTTATAAATTAAACACATGCTAAACGTTTAAGTAATAATAGGGGCCAGTTACTATTGCTACTATCGATAAATAATCGGTACATCTCGCCACGTCTAAGGCTAAGCTATGCAGCAAACAAAATAACATTAACGCTTAATCATTGTAATTAATTTACCACTTAAAAGATATACGATCCGATAAACCAAGAAGCAAGTTCGCAGCGAACAGAGTTTAGATTATTACAGTACAGGCCAGGCTCATAAGATTTTATGTGCAGTGCTGACATGAGACTTTTTTTTCGTCTTAATAATTTGGCGGGCGGGTACGAAAAGTGCGCGGTCGTTGAACCTGCGTTTGCGTTCACAAAAACAACAGTCTATTGTGGAAGTGCGTTGCACGGCGTAAGCGGCGCTTCGCCGCGGACACGTGCCGTCGTCCTTCCGACAATCTGGCAAGCGTTTGATCGTATCGTGACTAGATCAAAACACACTTTCTCTCGCTACACATCTGATGGAGGGTATATTTTGAGGCGATACCCACTGACCGAGCGGAGTCGGCGCGCATTTCACAGTTTTACAGGCGCATGTCGATCGGCTCCTCGGGGTTGTGGACGGTTCCGGTCGGACTCTATCGCTTCAAGCCGAGATATGTGCCTACACTTCTGCCATACATAATGCGTAGGCACATTTCGGCGCGGCTCGTCAAAAATTCGTTCTTGGTGTCAAAAATTTACTGACCTGGCACAGTTTTACAGGCGCATGCCGATCGCCTCCTCGGGGTTGTGGACGGTTCCGGTCGGACTCTATCGCTTCAAGCCGAGATGTGCCTACACTTCTGCCATACATAATGCGTAGGCACATTTCGGCGCGGCTCGTCAAAAATTCGTTCTTGTTGTCAAAAGTTTACTGACCTGGCACAGTTTTACAGGCGCATGCCATCGGCTCCTCGGGGATGTGAACGGTTCCAGTCGGACTCTATCGCTTCAAGCCGAAATGTGCCTACACTTCTGCCATACATAATGCGTAGGCACATTTCGGCGCGGCTCGTCAAAAATTCGTTCTTGGTGTCAAAAATTTACTGGCCTAGATTGGAGAGTAGAGAAAATATTTGATATATATATTTTCCACACTTTCCCACTTGTCAAAAGTCAAAGTCCTCTTTGACTTTAGGCAAGTGAAGGGGCCATTTTCGAACCCATTCTTTGAAGGAAACTATATGTGACAAGCTGTACCTAATTGTAAGAATTAAAATAAGAGGATTATCAAAAACATAAATCATTGTCTTGCGTTCGGGGGAATTGTCCGCTTATACGATACGAGAACCAGTTTCGCGATGGCATTACAATGGCCAGGCGCAAACATGGATCGCGAAACCAAACAGAGTGCTCGACAAACATTGCAGGCCGTCTCGCCATCCTCAATTCCACGCCATGCAAATTTATTCAGTAAAAAATATCCCGAGAAGGCAATGAAACTCGAATACCCGCCCAGATATGGAGGGACGAAGACTGTGCTTTAATCGGCGGCCGTAGCGGGAGACGGATGACATTCTCTTGGTACTTCGATCATCAATTTGACATAGTCGACTGCGAGAAGACATTCCGTTACTTGTCTGATATATAATTCGAGTAGCGTGAAACAATAAGGTGGTTTTCATACATTGTAAACTGTAATAAAACATGTTTTTCCGACAAATAAAAATGGTACCGCTTAATTTGTTTCAACTTCAGGCGGTAAATATTAAGGGATACTGGTTTTTAAGTTCGAGAATGATAGTCCTCCTTCAGATGTGTTGCACTACCTTGACATTATTTTTGAAAAAAATATGGTTATATGGTGATTAAGTAGAAGAAATAAAAAAATTAAGATTTACCTACTCAGGTGTTCATAATGTTTGTGTGATATTAGACGAGAACACTGTTGCGTTAAGTTTGGTTATTCTCTATTAGAAATCTATTATCTTCACGAAGCATAAAAGCAATGATCGGAACACAGATTAATTTAGATACAACATATTAATAATGCAAAAATAGATCTCTTCGTTAGGGTAGGTATTACAGTCTCCCAAGACAATGCTTGTATAAAAGCCTCGAAGTAATCTGTAGCAATTAATCTATCAGCTTAATTAGCATGTGAATGGTGATGCGGAGAGCACTCGACCGAGGAAGAATGGCCGTGGTGCATTCTGTAGCACTGTTCATGTGTGAATTGCATTAGATAGTTTCGCTTGAAGTCGCGGAGTGTCCGTCGCGAATGCGGCGCTGTCGGATATAGAACAGAATAGAAGTCGCGCTCGTATGGTGGTAGATCGTTTTATTTTTCCAATCGGAAAGAGGGCCGCGAAACTGGCCGCGTGTGAACTGAATATGAATATTGTGATCTTGGTATTCCTGGCCTTGTGAATGACACTATTGAGTGCCGATGCCAAGCATCGAATCTCCCATAACAATTCTTTAAACATGTGAACTTCTGGCGTGTAGGTCACACGAACTGACTTTTATAATTCACTGGCCGCGAAAAAGGTTGCTGCAAATTTTCTGCAAATACAGATCGCCTAAGCCCAGACAATAAGTTTGCGAGATCTGCCTAGACAATATGTCAATGGTCGCTCGATGCTACACGTACGATAGCGGGATTAATTAGCAAAGACGAATTGACGGAAGATAACGCCGCCATGTCCACGCGGCGTAACCCGCCGGCACCCTGCCACTTTCTCTCGCTGTAACCGGGGACAGACTGGTAGACAATACAGTCTGTTGATTTTCATAGTCTGTGCCTTATTATTTATGAAATATTTTAACAAAAGGGTCGCTGTTTTTTATTCCATTTGTATGCTTAAGCAGATCTGCTCAATGGCAAATTGACAAAAATCAAATTTGTACTATTTGAACCTAATGCATACGAAAGGTTAAGAATTGTAAAGTTTAAAAGTTACTATTTGGCACAATAAATGTTACTTCCTTACTAATACTACCTATAAAAAAGGAAAAGTTCTGAAAAGATTTTCATGAAATTTGGTGTGGAAATAGCGTATGTCCCGGGAAAGGACACACAATAGGTTTGATACAGGTATCAAACAGGTATAATTGCATAGTTTCTCAGGATAGCTATAACTGACTATACCCAGATAGTTATCCAACGCCCCTGTGGAGATGTTGCAACGGGAAACCGCCATGATTGTTTGGATTTTTGACTCCGACTTAAGTCATGTCATATTCTATCGTGATTAACAGTCTATTAACTACTTGTCCTAGCTGCAAGTCATAAACGGAAACGTTTCAGCGTATGTCAATAACCTCTCTATATAAAGCGGTGATAGTTTGCTGAGCGGCTGCTAGACTAAACGGACAATTAAAAATATCATAGCGCGCGTTCACTACATATGAATATTGTTCGTCTGGACTGGGTTGCATTAGATAGAAGAGCCCGGACTTATCTAAGCGATCTACAATACCAGTTAATTAATTTAAATAAGTATATGATTTCATAACTGTTCTGAGTCAAACTTACAACAAAATTGCCCGTTTTGGACTAATTGCATGTAAAAGAATTTTCCGTGATACACTGAAAAAAATGTTAAGTTACATTTATTAGATCTCGCGTAATTCTAACCGGAAATTAATAGTCCGTGGGCTAGTCGGCCTGAAATTAGAAAACGGTATAATTTGGGGGTACCAAGTGTCCTTTTTACAGTAGTTAGACATATTCATAAGGATGTTAAAAAAGTATGATAGACATCTCAAAGTATATGCAAAATATGAAGCTTACAGATATGCCTTTAATTTTGTTCAAGAGAGTAATTATATATATTTAATAGTTCTCGAGATATACAGGGTGGTCAGTGGCAGAATTCCGATTACGAAATTTTATAAAAAAAAAACTAAAGCATATTGAGCAGTATTATTTATTTCTACGAAAAGACTATGAATGCGGATTTCTTTTTTTGAAAACAACATTTTCCAAATGATGACCTTCGTTGTGTACGCACTCTTCCAACCTATTCCGCATATTTTCAAAAACTTTGCTACAAAGTGCACTGGAAATTGTGTTTATTTGTAATCGAATACTGTCTTTTAACTCCGCGATGTTGGCAGGTTGGTTTTTGTAGACGACACTTTTGAGGTATCCCCACAGAAAAAAATCACATGGGCTGAGATCGGGTGATCTTGCGGGCCAGGCTATGTCACCAAATCTGGAGATCAATTTTCCTGGGAATAATGCTTTAACTGCAATCATCGATGGCCCGGCTGTGTGGGCAGTTGCACCATCTTGTTGAAACCATGTGTTTCGATTGAAGAAAGAACCATTTTCAACGTGTGATCTAAAAAAATTGTCAATCATTTCACAGTATCTTTCAGAATTCACGGTTACCGCTGCTCCACGTTCGTTTTCAAAAAAGTAAGGCCCTATTACGCATCTTGCTGAAACCGCACACCAAACAGTCACTTTTTCACTATGCAACGGCATCTCGTGCATTTGTTTCGGATTTTCGGTAGCCCAGTAACGACAATTTTGTTTGTTCACATAACCGTCGAGATGGAAATGTGCTTCATCGCTGAAGAAGATGTTCCCCATACGATGATTTGATGGAAATCTCTCCAACATTTGTTCAGCATACAATTTTCTCGATTCATAGTCAGTATCCTGCAACTTCTGGACTATTTGGATTTTATAAGGGTGGAACCTTAATTTTTTTTTGAGGATTGTCCGCAATGTCGACCTGGGAATACCTAGCACCGTAGATCGTATGCGGGTGGAAAGTCGCGGATTTTCGAGTACAGATTGCTTGACGCGTTCCACGTTTTGTTCAGTTGTAACCGTAGGTCGCGGGCCCGGTCCTGGCTTATTTACTGCGGAACCTGTAGCTCTGAATCGTGCTACCCAACTCTCAATCAGTTTAGTTGACGGTCCATCACAAATACGCCGTATATTAAAACGAAAACAAAACTTACGCCTTGCGGTAATGGGCGAAAAACCGTTGGTTAGATAGGCCTCTATGGCGTATGAACGCTGGACAGCTGGCCAGCGATCCATTTTGAATTATCAATCCGCAATGCTCGCGATACTAAAACACCGACCCGCATTTGTTTCGAACATCGCGTTCGAAAATTATTTGAATTTGAAATCGGAATTCTGCCACTGGCCACCTTGTACTTGATTTTGTAAAACTTGAGATCCACCATCTTTGATTGGCCCCCATTTTTGTTAGGTAGCACTTATAAATGACAATCTTGCATTTTTGACTTTTTTATAAGCTTACCTAACAGCCGTAAAAAGGAAAATTTGTACCTCCTAATTTTTACCATACCTGACATACAACGGAAATCTTGAAATAGCCCGTATGCCTATTAGCTACCACTTTGAGATGTCTATCATACTTTTTTAACATCCTTATGAATATGTCTAACTACTGTAAAAAGGACACTTGGTACCCCCAAATTATACCGTTTTCTAATTTCAGACCGACTAGCCCACGGACTATAAGGTTGATTGGGTCCTATCACAATTTTTTATTTTTATTTTACCAAACTTTTTATGTTAACATTCTACTAAATTAATTTGATTGATTACACCAGTGTTGGTGAAAACCAGTTGTTTGGTATAATGTACAATGTTCTTTGTTGATTTAACCACTAACCAGAACTCTGATATCGACTTCAACCTTTTTAGTTTTGTAAATTTGATAGCAAGGATTTGTTACATATATCAAAGTTTCCTCGTAATATATCCAACCTAAGTCACTTTGGTAAATATTTTTTTCAGTGTAGTCAAATAGAAAACCTAAATACCTACTTATAGATTCACCGCAACGCAACATTATGAATTCTAAGTATTTCATACTCAGAACTGTAATAACAGCACAAAACACGTAATAAGCGTATTTATTCATGTAATCAACTGACATCAGACCGTTTCTAATGAACCACAATCAACGCTACACAGAAACAAAAACAATATCAGGTATATTCGTCATTTTATATTGATAACGTAATAACTCATTCAATAAAAAACTTCAAATCAATATTGATGAAAGAGGCTGAACAATACATCATAGATAACGCGAACATTGGGGTCAAACCACCTGACACTGGATTAGAACCCATGAGGCAGGTCGCAGGTCCGAGGCGCGTGCTAGGCAACTATTCCCATTGGTTGCGCGAACGCTGGGGCTGTATTGTCCAACTGATCAGTTCTATATGACCTCTGCAGTCTCCGGAAGCAAAGGGTTGTCTCTTTCTAACAATTATTGTCAAAGTTATTGACAGATAACGACAACATTTTTACTAAAACGGAGATGTTGCAAGTTTATAAATAAGGGGGTTAATTTTTACACTTGTCGGTTCAACACAATTTGGGTATATTTATATTCCAAAAGACAAATTTCGACAAGAAAATGTATTGAGCTGATAGCTATACGGATTTGCTAGCTTTAAATATAGGCGCAGATTACTGAGCATATAACCATCTTCCATCGCACTAACGTTCGCTAATATGTAATTATGTGCGAAGTTTTATAGTTCTCCTGACAACGTTATCATTTCTGTACAGGCTGCAGGATGTACCGGTTAGTTAAAGACCGGTTCCGTTTCACTCCTATGGATATGAGTAAGGAAGTCTTTGAAAACGCTTTTACTGATAGAGTTTGCATGTGGGTAGTAGTCCATATCTCGACATCAATGCAAGCTATCGGAATACACGCTTATAGTGGTTTTGACGAAGAGCCCTCGTTTGGCAAATCGATTGCAATAACATCTCTGGCCCTATCTGATCGCGATGAATTATTTATACCAAAGGGGCTTACACGACCACAGCCCGCTTTGGAAATGTATTAGGGGATTATACAAGCGATAATTTCAGCGAACCAGCCGAAAAGAGTAGACACACTGACCTCAAGAAAAAAATCATGTCAATGGAAACACCTCCAAATTCAAACATTTATTCCGCAAAGAAGATTCAGAGTTTCCTAAATAATGTCTCAAGTTATTGGCGCATAGAAAATATAATTGAAAGCGCCAAGGGGCTACCGGCAGCATCCAAATTGTCCAGCCAGCAACAACTTTCAGATGACTTTCCTATTGTCTGCTAAAATCTAAACTTTGTGTGTCCGTCGGGAGCTAATATGGAATGCCGGTAAAGTTTCAGAAAGTAGCACAGCAGATTTTTTATATCGCCCATGTAGCCACTAACAGATAATTAGTTTTTTACATGTTGCCGAGTGAATACAACCTAATGTGTACCTAATGAAAGGTACATTTCATTGCAATAATCTTGAGCGAGATTATAAAGTATACAGTATTAAATCACTCAAAAAAGATACTCGTAAACTTGGTTATTTCAATCAGAGCCACGTCATGCCGGCGTTTTACTTAAATGAATATATGTGCTCGAGTAAGTTATAAATATCTCAGAGAGTAAACGTTAAAGCATGTGACATGACAAACTGTCAGTGTATACAAGATATTTATTATTTGAGCTTAGGTTGGACGTCTAGCAAACTAATACGTTAGTTTACTAGACGTCATTATCAGCAAAACAGGGAATGAACAGTTTCTTTAACCATTTTCAAAAATTTTTAAACATACCAGAACTCATCATAATTATAATAATATTATTTATGTTTCACGTCACGTTTATAATAATTAAGTTCCAACGAATCTGACCAGTTAAAGAAATGTATTTAACCATCTTTCTATTTATTGTGACGTTAAATCGGTTTTCATTTTGGTGTGACAAAAGCCCTTTAAAGGCCGAGTCACACTAGATGCGTGTGCAGCACGTGCAATAGGTGTGCCATCTACCATGACATTTCCTAAGCTACAACGCGCCAGCACGCACACGACGCGTGCGTGCAAGTGCTGCACCCTGTGTGGCTCGGCCGTAAGAAGAAACCAAATATATCGAGCAGTTGATGAGTTTAATACTCATTTATCTACATCCATATCATAATTTCCCTATTATGTTCTTCTGAATAGAAGTGGTAATGTAATGACCTATATTAAGAAACAGGTGCCTGTCATGTGCCTGTATCATAATGTTAATATTAAAGTACAAATGATGCATTGTACTTTGTTACATTGTACTATGTTAACATTAAAGTATCGGTGACATTAAGCGCTCGTGTGATCTTAATATGAAACTCGCATACGGCTCGTTTCATAAACCACACCAATGCCACTTATTATGCGCCAGCCACATAAATAACTATTAACACGTAGATCATATTTAAATATGATTTGTATAAAAAGTCTCACGCAAAGTTGCAAACCTATTCGACACATAATTTAGCGGAATTTATCATGTTGACGTTATGTTGCAGAACAGGAACACCCACGTGGCCCGGAACCGTGAATGTGCGAGAATACCTGGAGCCGAGCCAACAGACTAACGCATAAAAATATGCACTACGTAAGTACGGGATGCACGTCATCGGCGTATTTGTCGTCTAGTAGCGGACCACAACATATATCTTAGATGAGACTTCATAAGTTTCATAACATGTATCATGAAGATTGTAGGGGAACAAATTGAACTAGCACTCTTTATTCGACAGGAATTACTTAGTCACAACAAATAAATGGTGTGTCGAAAGAAATTTCAAACACACATAACGTTGAGAGCGTATTTACAATACAATATGCCGAGCAAAACTTTCTTGAATCTTATTTCTTCCGACCGTAAGGAGTCATTTATACACACTCATAATTCATAAGAAACTCCTGAGTAAGAAAATTATAACAGAATATCTTAAGAATATGAGAATTATTGCTTCGGGGCAAGAGCGACGAGCTACCTTCAACAAAAGATCAGCCCAGCTACTGAACTTTTAACAATCTTAAGTTGACTCACTCCAATTTGAATAAGGAGCAACCGTGCCAGAATAGAGATGACAAATTTTGATAAGGGTGATCTAAATTTGAAGTTTCAAACTGTACGAGAGCTCTGAGGAGGAAGAATACAGCTTTATTTAGCGTCGGAGGTTTTGCGGCTTGAGATAGGGGTGGCACAATAAATGTAACGACGTCAAAGTGAGAGGGCCGCAGTAACGAGCGCCCTCCCGCCTCTACACGTTCTTTTATTACGGTGCACCCCTCGCGACAGCCACGAGTCCACTCGACTGGAAATATAATCACTACAGAAACGGATCGTTTTGTAAACAGAGTGGGTTGATGCTGTTTAATTAATTCCCCTGATCTTTTTAAGCCGCGAATGGTGACAAGTCAACCTCAATGAGTCTATTGAATGAGTCTTAATTATGACACTCGCTAAGATAGGCGAATGATTAAGACAATGGGAGGGTAATGGATACGAGACGTTGCAAATGATTTCGTTTGCGCCGCTCCGCCTGTTTACAATGCAAATTCATCTAGCACCGCCCGCGCGCCGCCTCCGCGCCCGACATGTCATGTGGAGCGCGACTCCGTCCGCGTACACTTTCATAGGAAACAAATCATGTACGCAGGTTACTTTCGACAACCGCAATCACGTGACCGTGCTGATTGCAATCTAAGAATTCTTCCTTAGTTTTCATTAAATTCCACGGACTTGAACACAAGAATGTAGTTTTTAATTAAAATTCACGCTGATCAACTGCCCTGCGCGGAATTTCGGCTAATGTCATGTTCCATGTAGACATTTTTAAGTGCAGTTATGCCATACGCTTTTTAATTTTGCATGTCCCCGGACCTTTTGAACTGAAAACATGCCTAATTATTTAAGCATTTCTACAAAAGCGCATCAATTGTGACGGTAAAGTTTAGCCACAAATAAACACCATCATAAAAGACTAATTAAATAATTGTGTAACCATTTGCCCACCCACACTACGGAAGAAGAAAGGGCTCACGCTCAACGCAGGTAACTCTCTCGAGGTGTAGAATTTCGAGATGCTAATGAGCTCGGAATAGTCCACGGCTTGTTGAACAACTAGAGCCCCACCCTCATTAATCAATACACATTTTTCTTTAAACCGAGAAACAGTTGAAAGTTTCTTTTCGTAATCGCCGAACAATTTTACGCGCCAGCCTCCACCGTAAGCTAAGAGTAATTGTCAAAGTGGACAATTAAACTCATTATACGTTAACCCAGCAGGCACGCCGTTCCCAGTTTAAAATAAACGACATAATGACTAGAACTGTTCATTGCGCTTCATCGCATAATTACACAATCTACTCCCCGAATTGGTTATTTAGAAATATTTAGTTTAAAGTTTATTTTTTATCTATGAAGTTAATAGTATGGAACATTCATTACATTTCTTACGCAAACGTCAGCTCTGCTATGCAAAGTATTTATCACGCTTTGAATTAAAATGCTATTTTAAAGTGATATTTAATTATAAAAGTTAACAATCAGAACATGTAGGTTTTGAATTTGAATGATCATTCCCATTGTTTCTATTAATGTATTCATAGCGTTACACATTAACCCGTGAATGAAAGCTGGCAGATACCGCGTATGTTTCCAACAGTGTCAAGGTCGGGAATGGCACTTAGTTTGGTGCCAACAAAAGTCGCCGCGTCAAATGAGCGCGGAATCCGCGCGGTTTACGACGGAAGTGAGGATTGAGAAGTAATCAGATATTGTTGTGATGTGTTGTGATATGTCATCAGATTAACGGTGACATTTAGTGGGATGCGCGTGCGCGTGAATTATCGTTTATCGATCTATCGCGCACAATGTTATCACGGCCATCGGCGCGCCAGTCGCGCCGCGCTCCCGGTCCGTGCTGGCATGGAATGTTACACCAGTGGGAGTCGCTATCTGAACGCAATTTGACATCAATGCATGCTGATGTAACTTATCGCAGCAACCAATCATTCCAGTTAATAACAGCTGCTCCAAATCCGACGCCTACGTAACACAAAATGGAAAGATCAATAGTCACCCTTATAATTTATCTAATTTATACAGATGAATGGGTGTTCAAACCAAATCGGATAGTAGGCAGAACGCATTACAACCCAACAATCCTTTTGATATCTTAACATCAAACAGTACTAAGGGAAATCTCCAAATATTCAAATGGAAATGTGACATGCGAGGATGGCACCGGCGACAACGTAATCCTGAACGATTCGACAATTTGAACTAGGTATCCGGTTTGATGGAATTGAGTCTCTGTAGTTATACATAATACGAGTAAAGTTGAGTGCACCGGACACGTGGCAAATTGAGCTAGCCCCCGGCGAATTAGTGACAGCTGCCCACCCCTGTTTGAATACGAACTCACGGGCGACAGTTTAAACGGCTAAATCGCATAATCCACGGGACGGACTGGCGCGGACTGCCAGCCAAGTGGAAAACGAAAGGCGATGTAGGGATTTAGAACCCGCTTAAAATATTAAATTAAGTACGGAATGACAGACTAATCCGGGTCAAAGTTCGGACTCGGCAGAGCGGCAGGTATAAATATAGATGCACATTTAAGAGATCATCTAATAATATCCCCCTCACAGAATGAGTTTTCCCACAACGTGCAAAAGTGGTTAAACAGCCGAAACTATTAATAACAGTACCCGAGCAGTTGCTCCATTCGTTGAGAGCTAATCCATCAGCAATCTTCACGATATTGCGTTTACAAAGAGTGCACAAAGCTAATAATTAGAAAGGCTTCGGCGCGAGGGCACGGGCCGAGGGCTGCGACTGGGGGCGAAGCGAAAACAAAGTATCCAATTTCTCCACTTCCCCACTTCCGACGCAATTACTACACAATATTGTGGGGCTGCGGTCAGGCGCCGCAGCCCGGCTGAAATCTAGGCACCGCTGCAATCTCGTTACGGAACATAAAGTACAGTTTTATTGTTCTTAGGCTTTTTTCGCAAGACCTATTCAAACAAAGAAACCTGTACCCCAAATAAACCAGCGTTAAGATACAGGTGCTCATTGTTTTTTAAAACTGTAGCCAGTCTGCGTGACAGTATGAATGGAACATGCATCTTGATCTCGCTATAACATTAGCTGATTGACAGTAACCTGATCTGGTAATGTGCGGGACATAAATCACAGATCTCGGTCCAACGTCAAAGTGTCATAATGCTGATGGACACTATGGGAGGGTCCCCTAGCCACACGCATCCCTATTATACGATGTGTCAACACGCCGGATAATATTATACCTTTATTATAATTATCCGACTTACATTGCTCAATTTAGACTGGGGGGGTACTTTTTATTTGTGATTCCACTAATCTAACGGAGCGCTTTTTAAAAACGAATAAAAAATCAACCCCTCAAATGCTTCCGTAGTCGAAGCATTTCAACGTAACCCTTTCGGTGGGGACCCGCAATAAAAAGAGCTAACATTTACAAAACAAGAAAAATTTTGTCGAACAAGATGAAAGCTCTTATCGCCCAGGGCGTAGCGGTCCATTAAAGGCACTTTGGAGTAGACTCGAGGGCACCAATGCTACTGTATTTCCAAATATAAGATGACCTCCCGACTCTTTGCAACGTCTCGATGGATTGGAGAGTTTAGAAGGAGTTTGCTATCAGACTGGGGTCTCTTAAACTGGTTGTGTTTAGCGTAAGAGCACTCAGATTTAAGCAAACACTCTTACGTCAGAAGCATGTGACCCGCCCAGCACACAATAAACGACGTACTTGAGTGGCGTGCCAATCAATATGTCGATCGCCAAATCGTGTTATAAGGCCAATACTGTCACACGCGGTAAACAAATAATGTATGCCGAATTAATATTAATGTTGCATGTTTCTCGCACATTTGTAATTAGGAGTCATATTTCACGGAATTTATTTCGAATGGGGCACTCAAATTGTTTTCAGTTTACCTTGTTTTGCAAACTATTTATAAAACAAGTATGTACCGTCTCGTGGCGACTCATACATTGATTCAAGGCCAGCAAATGCAATTTAGTAGACACCGACTTCCCTTCGTTTCCCAACTACCTATCGCGAAGAATGGGGGTCGAGCCGTGATTCATTCGCCGCACAATAGATTTAAGTTATGTGATTCGCATTCGACGAGCGTTAAATTGTGTTATTAAAAACAATTTGCACGGTTTCCTTTTCGATGATGAAATGTGAGCAAAATATAAAACTGTCAAAAACATATGCTGTTGTTTGCTTAATTTCAATGATAACACTTGAACAAATGGTGCAAGCAAATAGTCATTCATTACTTCATTAGTATTTATATTTTAATTTATGAATTGTATGTTTTTTATCATTACCTCTTAACAATGTATGATCGATACGTAGGAAGCGTGTACTGAAAATGGCTATTTCTCTAAGAAAGTCAAACAAAAGTAACGTAAAATACTACGATTATCTTCTAAATTTTGCGGCCCAAACAATTAAGTTCCCTTCTTTCGATGCGCATGCTATACATCCGTGAACCGTTGCCGCAACGCAGGACATATGGCAACCGTGTTGATCCGCCGAGCGGTCACCTGCCGATGCCGGCGCTTGAAACAATTGCAGGAAGCCCGCCAAGGTCACTGTCTGCACTTCACTAACCTGGATCCGCCGCCAATTGTCGGTACACCGCCAGCGCGACCTCGTCCTCACTCACGAAGTCCCAGAGGCCGTCGCAGGCCACGACCACGAAGTCTTCGTCTCCGTCCAGGTCCACTGTGGCCAGCTCTGGCCGCGCGGTCACGTAAGGTTTGTACATTGCGTCGCCTGTGAGATAAAATGTTGTCTTAAGATATGAGTTGTTTATTTATCATCAAGCGGAAACATCAATTAGGGAGTAACAGTTTATTCGGTTATCGCGATAGTTATTCATAAAACGAAACGATGAAAACGGATTAAACATCGCGTATCCAAATTAATTACATGTCGACGTTTCGAATTCTTTACGGCGTTCGTGGTCTAAACGTACGGGTGAGTTACAGTGGACGAAAGTAGAGGAAATAGCATAACTTTATTTCATCAATGGGAAACTTGCAAGATTGCAAGTTCAAAAGTGCTGGTTCAAATCTCGCACCCATATAGGGACTGCAAATTGCAACCCAATCTCGAAATAGGTATTATCATCATGTAAATACAATGCATACGAGTTCATACAAGTCAAATAGGGATACACTTAGATGAATTGCTTTTTAGAGGATTTATCTGACGTAGCTAACCGTGACATTAAAAATACTCCAGGTTCCGAGCAGCAATAATCAACCAAAGCGATTATTCCGTTTAAGCTTCAACGAAATTTCTTTCTTATGTCTGGCTATATTCCTACAAAAAGCGCGATAATTGCGATCAGTACAGGAAAACTACTGTCCGATACACAGGTCCGATCCATTTGGAGAACTGAGACCCAGCATTAAAAACAAGCAGACTATTTGCGAGCAAGACATTTTTTAGCAGTTTTAAAGATCGTAAACGTGCTATTAATGACGCAGTTAGTGTTCTTGAAATCATCTGGCCTGGATTTAGTCTGGTCCCAGACAGCTCGCTCCTAATAAACGTGGCCTCGAGATACGCCCTCTTTCATGAACTTTATGTGTATGTAGTCTGAGAAAGTTGACCCGTTCGTTCTTAAGGTTGCCAGATGCAAATAAAAATTCTTAGGTCAGGTGATTACAGGATAATGCATAACATAAATATTCATAATGGATAAACTCTCCCTCCCTTGACCGCCTGCGCCGCAATCTTTTAATTTTTGCATATTGGATATCAATGAAACAATGCGCAAAATCACATCTTTACAATACGGTTTAACAGAAAACGAAATAGGAATCTGCAGCGAAACTTATTCTAAAGTCAGAAGAGTGTATTTTTTCGTGTTTCAGATTTTAGTAAAAAAAAGATAGCATATCGTCGGGGTTAGTCCAATACCGCGTAACTACCAAACCAGATAGAGATCAAATATTCAAAAATTGACACTCAAATTGAATCTAATTGAACTTGTTAGTTACGCAGTATTACACTATCCCCGACGATATAAGAAACACAATATACAAATATACACATATTCTCGTATACAAATATCTCTGTAAGTTAATTATTTGTATCAGACAAAAATAAAACAATAATCTGGTAACACTGGCATCTCCTTGTAAGAATAAGCCTACCCTTATTTGTCTACGAGATTAACAAAAGAACTGCAGCTGTCGCACTCTTTCGAGGTGTGATTACTTCGAATGAGAGTGCCCATATTTGTTTGACCTTTCTATTAGTTTCTATTGTAATGAACTTGGTATCTACACACAAAGAGAGTACGTACAGTCAAGTGCAAAAATATGTATAATTTTATTACACAGAATTAAAAAAGTGCACTCGGGACATCATTTTGAGCATTTTTATACATAGATATCTTATATTGCCTTTGACTGTACAGTTAAATAGTCCACTCGACGATTACAACTTAAATAGCGGGACTAAGGTCACATGTCTAAGCGTACGCTACGCAATAAGTATGAGTAACTGATCAGCATTATATATGACCGAGATTATAGTTCGAAACTAGAAAATACACGTTTTATTCAGATATAAGACCCAGCTAAATTGATTTGTCGCCCCAAAACCCCCAATAAGAGGGTTAAATAAAGATTTAAAAGAATTGCTCGTTTAAAAGTACAAGATGCAGTCAATCGAAGTATACGGTTTTCTAAATACATTAATCAGGTAATTTTGGCGTAGGTACTTATTCTTGTACCGCACTGCACGACACTGAAGAGTTTTATTTAATTTCTGTAAATTAATGATTATTTATTGCCATATCTTTTGAAGTGCATGACTTTCTTATTATACATTATATTCAATGAAAACATGTACTTACTTGTGTAGATCTGATTTTTATTTTGGTTGAACTGTCAATAACAAGATACAAGTTCCATATTCCAGTAATGACATAAAAATAAAATTCCAAGGAGCATTCAAATTCAGACAATCAAATCTCGCAAATAATGCGACTTACATACAAACTTAACCCGTGTTGCGCCACTAAATGCTTACAAAATATAGTATAAGGATTCAATTATGTTTGCGAATAAAGTCAATACTGTCAATAGTCAAACATCCCGAATCCAAGTCAGCTCGGCAAACGATATTAATTGTAGGTAGAGATAGATAGCAAACTAATCTTGCTCGAAGCACGCCGGATAAGTTTCAGCCGTCTTTGGATAGGGTTACCAATCGTAAATTCAGAAACTTCTGGAAAATGTCTGAATTTCGAAAGAAGATAATTATGTACCTAGTCACCATCGATGTGGGGCTGTTTGCTATTGGAAACGGAAAGAATCATCAGATATAAAGTGTATTCATCTTTACTTGTCTTATCATGTAAACAAATACTAGTAATTAGAAATGTCGATATAATGAAATGTCAGCGATAATTTCACTACTTACGTAAAGATTATCGATTTTGCATCATCTGTCAGGAAGAGAATTAATCAGTTAAATATTATATCAAAAACTATGGTTATATATTTATAAACTATGGTTATGGTTGGTATATTTCAATTTTGGTAAATTACTGCAATTTATTTTAATTGGATTTTTCCCAAGTTGTACTTTAAGTATTAATATCGATATATTGACATGCCAACATTACGGTACATAGACAATCTAGACATCGCAATGTCAGATGTTTTTAATATTATCCAACCGTAACAGCGTTTATTGACGAAAATCTTTACAGAAATTTTACAAATTTTTCAGTGCTTTTTTGAGTGATTATAATACTTTGAGAGTTTTTTTAAAGTATGCAACAACTTTTGAAGTGATGATTATTGTGTAATTGCAGAGAAAATTAAGATTAATGTTTTCAGAAAGTGTTTGTTTACATGATAAGACAAGTAAGGATGAATGCACTTTACTATAGATCATCAAATACAACATACATACATACATCATCAGCATATTTATTAGGTATTTTTGGATATTCTTTGAAGATTTAAGATATGTATTACATGCTTCAGCATTTCTGTTGCTTCTTCACTTCTTCTTCACTTCATCAGCCTATCTCGGTCCACTGCTGGACGTAGGCCTCTCCTATTAACTATACTATGCGTATAGACGCATTAGGAGGTAAATGCCCATAATCGCCACGCTGGGCAAACGGATTGGCGATCGCAGTAATGTGTCCACTATGATGACGCTGCTGCCCATCATCAATCTTGTATCAAAGTATGGTCAGTGATACTTTAATCCCTTAGTCGACTCTTACGACACCCGCGGGAAGAGTTAGGGGGGTTACAAATGTATTCTTACTGCCGTCACCACACGGTCAACTTGCTCAAGTTCTGTTGCTTGGTGTCTCAAAAATAATCTAGGCATTTGGTAACCCTAAATGGGCCGAAGGAACGCTTCCGGACTTAATCTGCCGTGGAACGCGAAATCGATGACTAGTCTGCGATATGTGGGGAAAAGACGGAATGTCGCGGCCGAGATAAATGTCAACACTATTTTTATCTCCCACTCCGCTAGATTACGGATACCCTTAGATGGTGGAAGTTTCCTTTCAACCCGGGATGAATGTGGAGTAAAGTTTGATTGGAATTTCTATCTGTGAACCTAATAGTTTTCCTTTGCTGGGTTGAGCTGGGGAGAGATGTTTAATTCCATTATACTGCATTAATTATCAATGAAAGGGGTAAAATAATCTGATTCTAGGTAGGTAACTAAGTGAAACCATTTATCGCTTTTGATCATTTAAAATTAGAAAGTGTGAAAATTTGCATAAATATAGAAAAAAATTACAAACGATCAAGTCAAGAGCATGCTCTGCAACTCCCATTAGGGAAACCGGCAAAAACAATTGTGACTCCCCCTGGTGTCGGTTCTCAATTTGCCTCTACTAAACATCGGCACGATTTTGAGCAGAAAACTCGCATCACCTTTCGTGTGAATAAAATCGTCAATTCCCACCCCTACAAGTGGTAAGTGCACGGTGTCCGAGTGATCGATATGCCGGTAAAACAAGCAACGTAACATCCAATTCTGTTGTTCTTCAAAACTATGCCTTCTTACATAGTGGTAAGATATAAAGGGGAAGACGGTACGGTTGTTTAATAGCGGTGCATCGTGGGGTAAGGACGGAGGGTCGCACACGCCTGCCCGGCGCACATAGGGGTAAATTCACAATCTATGGGGCCAATATTATTTTTGCGGTATTTTGTATTTTTTAACGTTTTACGAAGTTGAAACCGTTTCCCGTTTTTATTTTTATTATGTGGCATTTTTATTTCAAAATTTTGGAAATTTTCAAAAATGGAAAATCGTATAAATATAATAAAACGTGTATTACAATTCATTACTAAAATAAAAACAGTTGCCATATTAAGTTACAGTTTCTGCTATGCTTCTTCGCTTCCAGAAGAGAACTCTGGGTTCGGATCGGCAGGCAATAGCAATTCTATCGTCTCTGGCATAAATAGAAACCTTATTGATCTACAAAACCGAGGAGGGAGTAGGGGTTTCCCTTATGGCTTTTTCATTGTTTTGGCCACATACTAATTTCAAAGGCACGAAGCAGCTCTGAAACAAACTATTGTCACTTTCCACATCATTCTCAAACTTTTGTTTGTACTGGGTTTGCTGGGACCCATTACATCTGGGGAGGTTTGCAGATAAGCTTCAGATATTGGCGTTCTTGTTCTTTTAATCTTATCAGTACCTCTTCTAGGTGCTCTGATAATCGCTTAACCATGAGGTCCATTAAAGGCTGCAGTTCAACCTCCGCACTGTTAGTGCTTGTTACAGTGCACACTTCCGATGGCGGGTAATACTTTTTCTTTTCTGCCTGCAGTTGACTGTAACTAGAAAATAACTTCTTGTTTGTGCTTCATATAATACCATATTGTGCTCGCGATAAGTCTTCATCAATGAACATTTGCATTGCTTTCTGTGTAGTCAAAGGTCTTATATTATCTTTCGAAGACTTGGTCCGATAGTATTTTTTATATTTTGTTGCGCGAGTTGTAAAAGTAGGTAATTATTTCTTTAAGTACATCAGAAGCGTCATGTTTCCCAGATTTTTTAAATACTACTTGCGTAGCTTGTATTCTGCCCTCCTTGTCAAATTTAGACTGAATATCCTCCGTTTTTCTTCGTTTTCTTCTTTCGCTTAACTCTTCAAAATGTTTGCACGGCCGGCCTGGTTGGCTTGCTGGACTTTCGCGAAGGTGTCTTCTAGCCAAGAATGATTGTTTCTTAAGAATCTGTCTTCTTTATACTGAGCTTTACTCCATCTAGTCTTAAATTCTGACTTGAAATAAGCAAACTTGCTTTTAAATCATTCAATTTGATCATTAGTGCAGCCTTCACTAGAAAATAGTTGATCTCTTAAGGAACACAGTTTTTCTTCCAATATAGGTAGTCTTATACTTTTGAAGAGATCAAATATATGTTTTCTAGTCATGATCTTCATTCTTGATATTTTTGGTAAACCTACAACATATAAACATATCGATAAAACGTAATACAAAAAAAATATTCTCTTTGGGTAAAATGGCGACTAATTTTCTAAGTACAAAAATTATGTTTTGGCGGGAGCATGCGGAAGATTTTATTTTAAATTCTAATAGCCAAAACAATAAACTATAACTTGCTATTAACAATTCTGCTTGATCTCACCCTATTGTATAACTTATTAACGAGTAAAGTTTATGTTTTACGAAAAATTACGTTAAAAATCAGTCTCTCTTTCAGAGCGATAATCTAGCTTGAAAAACAAACAAATAAAGAATATTTTTATATTAGCTTATAACTTACTAACCTGTTGTTATAGAATCCATGATTTTTTTCACCCTTGATCGCTTAAGAACAATAAACAACAACTTCAAAGTTTTCCTTTTCTAAGAAAGCCGAGAACGAGTAACATACATGAAATGACACGATCAAATTCCGACTGACATAAATCTAATAAAAAAGTGCATACGAGGATAGTGGATGTTGATATCTACCCTCTACTGAGTCTTCTATCGCATGTAGCTATTATCGTAGAGGTATTTATTGTTTTGATAAATCGACTTATGGCCGCGTAGATCTTGAATTTACCCCTTAGTGCGGCGCCCGGCGCGCGCACCAATCAAGCTCTAATTTAATGCACAGCCCTATTGTTTCTGAAATCACGCACGTGGGTTGAAAATATAAGTGCTTTGATACGAATATGAATAATAATGATCGATTATGTTTGTTTATACGAAATAATGACGTGACGATTGTTTTTATGAGTTTGTAATAATAATTCGAATAAAATACTCGTATGTTTAGGCGATTAAATAATTAAATGAATTAACGCGCATATAAATAACTGTAATAATTGGTGTAAAGAAAAGTGTTTAATAGCAATTAATCGTTATAACTACATACGTATATTTGGTATTTTTCTGTTAGAATGGATTTGCATTTTGCTAATATTAATTTTTAATTAAAGTTAGTCATCTAGAATGTGAACCAATGAACGGAAATTATCACGATTTGATAAAGTCCTAGATACTTATAATATGTATCTTAGATTCATTATGGCCAGGTACATTGACGGTCGACACTTAAAATAAATGAAGTAATTATATCTGCTTTCAAAAGTTTAACGTTTTGAAAAGTATTCGGTTTATTTACACGGAAAAGTCACTAACTGTATGGGAACCTATATAATAGACATTTGAAGCCTGTTCATGGACACTTGACAAAAAACGTACTTACAACAGGCGACAAAAAGGGGTAGGCGGGATACAGCGGGTGCGGGCGAAGTTAATCGCTCGTTTTATTATTATTGCTCTGATACCATACAACATAATCACAGTTAAGTTTCGTAAATCAGTCTAATATTATAATTCTTTGTTGCGAAATGCGAGTCCAACTCGTGTTCTAAGGTTTGCGTTGCGTAGTTTACGAAGGTAGAAATCGTATAATATATCCTATTCTTCTACATTATGTAAAGTTCGATACGCTGATGACATTTCAGAGAGCAGAGATAAACATGAATATCCTTTCAGGGTATCAAAAATATTGAATTTGCAGGATTGTATATGTATGTATAGTAATGGTAAGGTTGGATCTCTTATCTGGCGGGAACATTCCATAGCTATAAAATTTTGGTACCATCCTCACAGCGCACTAAATTCGTGTAGGTACTACGAGTATATTGTCTATATCTATATGCAATATTTAGGCGACAGTACGAGACCTCTCTCTGCATTCAAAACTACCTGACAAGCATTAACAAAAGCTGCTGTTAATTATAATCCAGGCGTTTCATTGTTCTAATTGCCAATTCCCAATTTGTGTATAATCAAAATTTAAGAAAATAACACTGTAAACAAACGCACAATCAATTGATATTTCAATTCCTGAAATTGTGCACATCACGGAATTGATATTCTCAACATTTTCTAACACCAGTCAGTCAGTTCCAAGTAAAGGTTAAGAAGCAACAGTAGCCATAAACTTAACGTACGGTATATTTTATCTGTGTGTCTGTCATGGTTCATTTTTCACAACGCTCGTGATCATTACGGACGCGAGGCAGCCATTACGCAGTTAGCGGCCGGGGGATGCACACCGTGCACTCGATGAGGCGATAAATGTTCAAGACGTGTTGTCGCTAATTTCAGGGGCAGGTCACAACAGGTTATACTGGTGTCATAATATTTAATTAAGGTGATAAGATAAAATGGCGAGACGAGTTGATGCATTCAAGGTAAATGATATAGATGCGCGCAGCAAAAAATATGCATACACGCGCTTATAGTAATATAGATAGACGCATCGCCTATAGTACAGTCGCCATCAAATATGTCGTAGCGTCCGGAGCGCTCAAAAATATTGATGGCGACTGTACTTTGCAGAAAGTATGTACCTTTTATTTTTGTCTGAGTATACAGTGTGGGAAAGAGTATGCAGACATACCTTACCCGTGCTATTTTTGATGTCGAAAGAAGATACATAATTTTTAATTATTATTTACTTTATTTGTCACATTCGGAGAAAAAACGATTACAATATTTTATTTAGGATTTTTTTTAATACCAAGGCATTTCAACTTACGTAGTCTTTCAACTCTATTTTGACTATGATGACTATACGTAAATATTTTAGCTAAGATACCAGAATGCGAGTCATTTTCCACAATGATCTGTATCCATTAGCTGCAGGGGGAAGAGATGACTAGCACCGCGAAGTTAATGGAGCAATGATGCGGTTCTCGAGACGTATTGTCGCTAATTTCAGGGGCGATGGAACATCGAGCGTTGTTGATAGTTCCTCCTACGGTGAGATATTGAGGAGAGATAGTAATACTCCCTTTTATTGCACCAATTTATCACATATTTTCTACTTCGCGTTGCTCGATATAACGTACAATCCGGCAAGATTCTAACCACCATAACATTGAACAGGAAAATGCGGTAAATTTAAAAAAACGTGACCAGGATGCTTAGCCAAGTTGCCAATCGCTTGTGCTTAGTAGCGTACCGTAGTTTTCCCTCTCTGTCACTCTTTTATATCAGTGCGACAAAGGCAGGTAGCTGCCTTTCGTTTACGATTGACGATTAATCGTTAGCGATTGGCAACTTGTCTAAGCACCTAGACAACAAATTCTATACCAAATTAAATGACAGTTTGACAATGATGGCAAAATTGTTTCCATGTAAAGAATATCCAAAAAATGCTTGTGCAAAGTTAAGCTGGTCTGATTCTAACACAGTGCAACATAATTGTCAAACAGTTTGCATAAGTATATGTAGTTGCGTAATAAATGCATGTCCAAAAAAGCAGGATTCAAAAATAACCTTGCTCCAAATGGCCTACTGGATAATCTGTTCACGTCATTACGTTACATCTTGAAAACTGTACAAGGTAATGTACGAAAATAAAACAGCAACCATGATTGTTAAACTGACAGTGTACAAAAGTTAACCAGTTACAAGGACATTCAAACTGTGAAGTGCACTTTATGTGCGACATAAATGTGCACAAGACTCGTAACTCTGAACTGGTGTGCATAAAAATAAATTTCGCTTTAAAAGGACATTTACCTGTTCAGGACCAAGACATAAACGAATGTTACGATTAATCGTAATGGTTATAAATGAAGAACGTTTGAGCTTTTACGATTTTCGGTCAGTAACTGATGTATCGTTTGGGAAAATTCGAGAACTCTTAAACTAAAGAGCGCCGATCTCATTGTGCAGATCAGTTTAGTTCAGTTTCTTTATGGATCACAAAATAATTACGGGTCAATAAATTCATTCATAATACACTTCAACATTTACAAATACCGACCGACCGATCTTTGTGGAACTCTCTGGGGGAGGCCTATGTCCAAGAGAGGACGTCAATTGGCTGATGATCATGATGATTTACAAATATGGTCTAACTTAACAATATGCCTTGGTGGAACGATCACTGACAAGAAGGATGTATCGGGATACCTCCACGACATCAACGTGTTGCGACATTGCGACTTTCCTCTCATATTGCACTCTTTGTTATTAGCATTGTCTGGTTGTGTGCATTTCACTACGTAGCAGTTAAGGGCTTAATAAAAACAAAATTCACAGTCGTATCCATTGTGTAACGAAAGTTTGTCAAACTATATGAGTAACTAATTACACAAAAAATGTGACATTAAAGTTAAATGTTGTTTTTATTAATGCCCTTATTTAAGGGTGTTGTATGCGCAGTGCATGTAGTTATCAAAGCAAGTTTTCTGTGACAGGTAAGTATATGCTATAATTTTCGATTATCATTCCTTAAAAATATATTTGTTGTTAGCACGTATTTTCCTATTCCTATTAAAACCCCTACATTCCACACTATGTACACATTTAGGCAATAGACCCTTATGGCCTGGCCACGACATTAATCTAAGGCGACTGATGGCGAGCGAATCCATAAGTTAGAGCGAGAGGCCGATATCGGAACTCCCTCTCCCTCATATGATTTTCTGCCCCGCCGGTCGCCTTAGTCCAATGTCGTGGCCAGGACATTAGGATTCATAGTACTAAGAGCAAACACAATGAGATTGAAAATGGCGTCAAAATCAGTAGGAACTTACCAATAGCCCTGGAAACCGCTAGCTGCCCGTTGACGCGCCACGTGCCCCAGAACATTACGGCGCCGCCGCCCGCTTGTATACGATCCTTTTCGTCCTGACAATCAAAAATATTCATTAGTATTGTGAGATCACGGACAGGTCAGAAAATTTTAACCTGTATTGTTATAGAAATTGTATAGCATACCTAGTTGATAAATACATGGATCGCTTAATAATAAATAGTTAAACCTGCGACACTAGGGTTAGAAGTTTTAGATACTCTGATCTTTTTCTTAAAGGTTGTATTGGAAAATACCAAAAGCGAAATTTTTTAGAGAAAGTTTATAGGAAATGCGCAGTTGAAAACTGCCAATCATCGTGTATCACGTCATAAATCTTATGATTATCTTATTGTACATACTGTTTAATGTTGCCAATTCTAGCTTCTACTAAAGTTTAGTGCTGTAGTTTAGTAACTAAACTACAGCACGTACACGAAATAACAACTTTGCCCAACATAAACCGCAGGCGAAAATTAACTTGTATAGTTGTAGTAGTAAGCACTTTTCTACCCTCCGGCCGGCAAACAGCACATTACTGAACGCTGTGGTAAACTAAGTTGCCGCCTGCCGGCTCCGTTGAGCAGAATAAAACCGCCTTCAAAAATTCGCCCGAACTAAAAAGTAAAAAATAATTTTAGTTCCTACTTCTTAGGATTTCCTACCCAAACCTTTAAACCTTTTACCCTATTCATTGAAATAAAATATTATAACTAGGTACCCTACAGATTTATTAGACGTCGGTGCCAAGCCAAATACGTTCATAGGTATATATTAGATAGAGCTTTGTAACTTACTGTCACTCCGATTATGTTTTTATCAACATAATGATCTACCTCAGTCATTTTGATGAAAGCATAACCGGAGTGATAGTAAGTTACAAAGCTCTATCAAATACAGTCATAATACTCATAATATATACTCGCGAAGTGAACATATTTGGCTTGGCACCGACTTCTAAGAAATCTGTAGGATACCTAGCCATAATATTTTATATAGGCAGCTATCAGGTCAAGAGTAGATATGGTTTTAGAAGACCTTCCCTCGATTTTAAATTAATGTAGATTGGCGTTTACAGATTTTTGGAAAAACATAGGGTGCGACAAAATGGTAATTATTGACAAAGTTTTTTTCTAATGCCAATCGATCCTGTTTCTGTTCAGGATCAAAAGCTAGAATGGGACCAAAAAAAAATTACGGCTAGGAAAGCCGTAAATCAAGAATTTAAATTCCCATACAAATAGTATGAAAATTAAAAAAAAAATGTTGACTGTTATTTATTTTATGCCAATCGAATACATTCCTATCCAGTACTGCCATCTGTACTGGTAGCTGCCCTCACTGACCCAAAAACAATATCCATGAAATAAAAACCGTTCTTTTTGCATGGAGAAAATAACGGTTCCGGTCCCAGGGTGCTTAGCCAAGTTGCCAATCACTAGCGCTTCATCGTTAATCGCAGCTAACTGTCTTTGTCGCACTAATATGAAAGAGTGACAGAGAGGGAAAACTACGTTACGCTACTAAGCGCTAGCGATTGGCATCTTGGCTAAGCACCCTGATTTGAAGGGGTAGTAGTAGTCGCGGACCACCACCGCCACTATGTGGGACACCATGCTGGACTATGTAGTCACCTGGCGGCTGGGCTTGTGCGGCCGCACGAGCTGCATGAGGCGCATGCGCTTGGCGAGGAGCGCGAGCGAGTCCCCCGCCCACGCCGCGTGCAGCTGCGAGCCGCGGACCACCACCGCCACTAGTGGGACACCATGCTGGACTATGTAGTCACCTGGCGGCTGGGCTTGTGCGGCCGCACGAGCTGCATGAGGCCCTCGCGAGTCCCCCGCCCACGCCGCGTGCAGCTGCGAGCCGCGGACCACCACCGCCACTAGTGGGACACCATGCTGGACTATGTAGTCACCTGGCGGCTGGGCTTGTGCGGCCGCACGAGCTGCATGAGGCGCATGCGCTTGGCGAGGAGCGCGAGCGAGTCCCCCGCCCACGCCGCGTGCAGCTGCGAGCCGCGGACCACCACCGCCACTAGTGGGACACCATGCTGGACTATGTAGTCACCTGGCGGCTGGGCTTGTGCGGCCGCACGAGCTGCATGAGGCGCATGCGCTTGGCGAGGAGCGCGAGCGAGTCCCCCGCCCACGCCGCGTGCAGCTGCGAGCCGCGGACCACCACCGCCACTAGTGGGACACCATGCTGGACTATGTAGTCACCTGGCGGCTGGGCTTGTGCGGCCGCACGAGCTGCATGAGGCGCATGCGCTTGGCGAGGAGCGCGAGCGAGTCCCCCGCCCACGCCGCGTGCAGCTGCGAGCCGCGGACCACCACCGCCACTAGTGGGACACCATGCTGGACTATGTAGTCACCTGGCGGCTGGGCTTGTGCGGCCGCACGAGCTGCATGAGGCGCATGCGCTTGGCGAGGAGCGCGAGCGAGTCCCCCGCCCACGCCGCGTGCAGCTGCGAGCCGCGGACCACCACCGCTACGGCTGTGCTGCCACCGCAAGCTCGCTGGGGAAACAAATTAATGTTATTACCACCAAGTAAAAATAAAAAAAACAACCGATACCACCGAGATCCCATCATCAGACCCCTAGTTGGTGCCAACGGAAACACATCGAGGTTATACTCGTTCGAATAAAATAAATTTCTAAAATAAATTACGATTCTCAGAGATATCGAGTACACAATTTTTTTTTTTGAGAATATCTTTTTTCGATATCGCCTTTTTTGAAAGTCCGTTAACAATTATAATTACCTACACATAATATCCTTTCATAACCAGTTACAAAAAATGTCTAAAATGTGCTATTGTAAGGGCGGGGTCCACCAACCACAATTGCCAGGCCGATTTACATAACCTAGCAGATTTCTGTAAAAATCTCTTATAGTAAATTTTAAGGAACGTTTTTAACGGTGACTGGCAGTGTGATGTAACCCACCCTAATTTGTGACTTTAGACGCCTAATTTAGTTAAAATCTTAATGGAATGAGAAGCCAGATTTTTGGCTCCATAATAACATAGGACTTTCTTACATAACCAATACCAGGTCGAAGGTCCCACAGTAAACTCTATTAAACCTTTTCCAGACCCCAAGAAACTACTCGTATGATGAAATATTTTAAAACGAATCAAACGAAGCATAATGTTATGCTTATGTACTATCTAATTTGAACCTTAAATTGAAATAATAAAGTCGAAAGATATATGCACTAAGAGTAGGTAAAGAAAATTTTAAATCTGTGCCTTTTTCAGTCATAAAACTACTTCCCGAGACATCTGACATTTAGAGACTATTTAATGGCAGTAGCCACTAGTATGTTGCTAATACGGGCGAGGAAATTGAATGTTTAGAAGTTTTTGGCTCACTTTACATTAAACGTCTTAGTACATACATGACAACCAAATTAACTTGATTGACATTTAATTTCCTCGACTGTACAAGTAGTAAGTAATAATGCGTGCTGTGTGCGTAATGAGAAGGAAAACTGATATATTTTCTTCAACAATTGCTACATTTTTCCTGTGATGACGTTACATTTCAAGGTCTCACACAATCATGATTTCATTTTACGTTGAAAATCGGAAGAATCACTAAAATATCACACTGGCTTGAAGTTAAACCAACGTTCAATTTCTAGCAGCTTTGATATAAATCTTGAGTCATGAAAAATATCTATTTGAGTCGTTCACTAGACAAACGACCAGCACGTGTGGTTTCCAAGTATACCTACTAATGTATACTCGGTATTAACACGGTGGTGGTAAAACTTGCGTCACGGACGTTGTATCATGTAAGTCAAACTTGTGACACTACCCATTCATCAATTGTTTACTGCGGTGTGCCTCAAATACGCAAATACCTCGAAAATTTTCATGTATGTAATAAGTTTTTGCCTTAGTAACAGCTCAATTAAAACGTATCCGTAGCAGCTGCAGCGCTATCGTGTCCAATATACCTACACTGTGCAAACATCAGAGCTAATCTGTTTATATACTACTTAGACTGGCTGGCTACAACTAGGCTTACCTCCTGATTACTCTTTCTGACGAACTCATTATCAGTGCGAGAGAAGGCATCCTTCAACGCCTTACGGAAGTCGGTGGTGAAGTGAGGCTCTCGGCTAGTGAGATGGACCGTTCCAGATAAATTCCCAATGGTACTATAGAAAAAGTTACTATTTGGGAATATTTCCGATACAGTTTAAGGAAAAGTTATCTGGAATGGTACATCACTACTGTTGACAAGATACTGGTGCAAGTAGCAGAGCTTGCATGCCCATTATACACTACGTAGACAGCTATACAGGGGGGTCCAAACCTTCACGTCAAAAAATTTTTTTTAGATTCCTCACGTCACGAGCTATCAGAATATACCCCATGTATGTTAGCCGATTTTTTGTAGTTTTCGAGTTATGAATTTTTGAAAATTTTTTTTTGAGAAATTCTGGAATGAAGGAATTTATTAATAAATAAAAAAGTTTTAGGTTTTTAACTAGTTTTTTTTTTTTGTAAAAGTATTACTACAAATAAAGCATTTACTGACAAAAAAATTAACGTCCTCACTTTGATACAAGTAGGATAAAAAAATACTAAATTCAAAATTTTACGCTAAAAATGCATCAAAATAGCATTAATGTACGTAAATAAAAAAATAAAACATATCCCAAGGAATTTTCGTATTCTAAAGACCGCCCTAGACCTTCAGCCTTCGTAAAAGCAAAAAAAAAGTGATACTTAATGATGAGGATTTTTCGGAGTAGTCGGTCAAATAAACTTAAAAAAAAGCTTCTAAATTTTTAATTAAAAAAAAAGTTAAATTTCGTCTGATTTGTTGTTCTTATCAATAAACAAAGACAGAAAATACCACGAAAACTCAATTTGTGTAGTTATTCAAGTCATTTTTTACAACTTTAAAATTTTAAGCTTTTTTAAGTTTACTTGACCGACTACTCCGAAAAATCCTCATCATTAAGTATCACTTTTTTTTTGCTTTTACGAAAGCTCAAGGTCTAGGGCGGTCTTTAGAATACGAAAATTCCTTGGGATATGTTTTGTTTTTTTATTTACGTACATTAATGCTATTTTGATGCATTTTTAGCGTAAAATTTTGAATTTAGTATTTTTTTATCCTACTTGTATCAAAGTGAGGACGTTAATTTTTTTGTCAGTAAATGCTTTATTTGTAGTAATACTTTTACAAAAAGAAACTGGTTAAAAAACCTAAAACTTTTTTTTTATTAATAAATTCCTTCATTCCAGAATTTCTCAAAAAAAAATTTTCAAAAATTCATAACTAGAAAACTACAAAAAATCGGCTAACATACATGGGGTATATTCTGATAGCTCATGACGTGAGGAATCTAAAAAAAAATTTTTGACGTCAAGGTTTGGACCACCCTGTATAGTCTTTATCTACAGACAACTAGGCTTACCTCTTGATTACTCTTCCTGACGAACTCATTGTCAGTGCGAAGGAAGGCGTCCCTAAGCGCCTTACGGAGATCAGTGGCGAAGTGCGGACTCTCGACCAGGTACTGGTGTAAATGCGCGGCGCAATACGTGGCGGCGGCCGAGCCCGCATGCCCGTCGTACACCGCGTAGAAGGCCGTGGGTTTTGTGCACTGCAAGTAGACGATGGATACATTAGAAATTAAATATTTATTCAAAGAGGAACATTAATAGTACAATGCATATGGGTCCAAGCTAGGAATCGCTGTGTTACAGGACACAAAAAGGAACAACTTATTAGCAATATTCGAACAGAGGCAACTTATTTTAGAAGTTTTAATAGAAAAAAGTCCTACTGATTTTTATGCCGGTATTCATTTTTTCGGGCCTGTCTAGGGCACTCATCTTTAGCCACTAGCATGTTTGCTGTACCTCTATTATTTAACATAGCCATAGATTCTATGGCAATAATCAAAGACACTCACATGGTGTATAGTTGTTTAATCATAATCATGTAAATTTTTCTGCAAATATGGCGGTTTTAATAGTAGAAAATTGTATTTGGAGGTTGTTTACAAAATAGGACAACTATGGAACACGCTTTAGTGTTAGAACTTAGAAGAGTTAGGTAATAATTTCGCAACTATTTATACCAAAGCAAAAACATACCAAAAATTATCTAGATACATTGTTTTATGAGTATCTGGAGACGCTATAATTTTACAAACTAAGGAGCGATCTTGCGAAAAATATTTATATTGTTTCAATTTCAAAAGCCGTCTCAAAGCTTTTAGTGCTAGAGTTCATATGAATCAATTTATTTCACTTAAGAATTGATAACTTCATTTATACTTAAACTAATGCAAAGTAACGATCGGAAGCAATAAACACAATTACGAAGTGGCCCCACGCTGGGTCCGCAGGGAATGTGGCCACTCACGGTTATTGACAGTTATCGGTATTGATCGAGCCAATGCAACGCACAATGCACGTCCAAATAAAGGACACTATCTAATTAAAATCTTACATAACTATAAACGCAATCAAAATTCTACTCTCAGTGATTTTATCTGGACCACATTTAAAGGCCTCTTTGGAACTGATCCAAACAATTTGAATCCTAGGCAACTGTTCTTTGTCACGATGACCGTAACTTGAGATGCGTCACGGCTTTCATGGTTATCAATTGACATTGCGATAAAGTGCAAAGTGTTCCAGATAAAAAAACTGTACACAGCATACCTACATACAAAAATACAATCGATGGAAGATTCTATTTGCTGGAATTCTGTTAATAGCAAATGGCTGTAAATCCAAATTTACGACAAGTCATCGTGATAAATAATGGATATAGATGCTTGTTGTGACAAGTTTGAATGTTTACTTTCATGCTAAACGATAAAAGATAATAGTAGTAAATCCGCGTAACATTGGCCCGGCAATTGATCTTCCGGATACCACCCTACTTGGAAAACTTTTAGGAGGCCGGAATAAGTCGTTAGGCTGAAGTTTCGCTAATCGGCCGATCATCGACTTCCTGATACTGACATAAAGCAGGGTTCATTTGACCAAAGAAAAATAAGGTCGTAATCAATTGAACTATTGTGGTTTTGGTTATTTCGTCAGCTGTCGTCACGTACTAACTAGTAATAATACTAGTAGTAATTCAAATGTAATACAAGGCACTTCAAATGGTAAAAGCAGAATAATCCAACAGGACTTGTAACTAATTATTTTGATATGCAAAACTTTCATACGTAAATGGGCAGATTTTTATTTTATCGTCGTTTTTTAAAAACTTTCAAATATGGTCTTTTTACATATTTTCTAAAAACTGTCCCAAAAAAAATTCTATTGAGTTACTATTTTCCATACACTTTCTTCGACCGTAACTCAGTGGAAGACAAAAAAAGAATTTTCGGGACATTTTTTTCTACTAATGAGGATCGAAAGAGCTCGCGATTCTAAGTAGAAAAAGTGTAAAAAAAAAACCAAATTAGGAAAATTTGAAAAAATTACAACAAAATAAAAATCCGCCCAAAGAGCAAAAAGTTACTTTTTTTTTATGTTGGCACAACAAAGTGGCTCCACTCCACCTGATCGTAAGTGAAAAGTACCTGTTATAGAACTTATAGATAGCAACAATAAATATAATATACAGGGTTATTTTTTCACCAGTACAATAAATCAACATACGTAATAGTAGTCCAAGTTACAGAATACTAACATTTTTTGTTACTACCCCTTTAGAACAAAAAAACTAAAATACCGATGTTTGAACTTATCTGCAAACCTAATAAGAAAATTGGACGCATTACGCATTATCAATGTACATAACTAGCAAAACACACGAACTGGCAACTGTTTGTTTACAACGTCATCGCACGTGGCATGGCGGCTTAGAAAAGCGGCAATGATAATTAACTTATGATTATGACTTGGCAAAAAAATTTTACTTGATCCCAAATCTTCCTTCATACTTGCACTAAGGACAGAAACTTTCTTCATTGAGGCGTATTTAAACACTTGAAATCAACTTTATGCACAATGATTGGAATAAAAAAAACATACCTGATTAATGGAGTCCATTTCTCATACTAATTAATTAATTCACATACTTAAGCAAGTGTTCAAAATGTTGGCCGTGGTTATCTAAACACACTCTTGCCCGTTTTTGAATGTTTCCTTCGATATTTCCCAACACAAGTCTGTAGTTCTCACTTTTAAGTTCATCAAATGCACTTATTATTAGATTTTTTAAGTCTTTTAAATTTTGGGCCTACCCTCACCCCACAAAAACAGTCACACGGGGTCAAATCTGTTGACCTGGCTGGTCATAGCTATAACACTGGCATTTTCCAGGCGGGGCACACTTTCTTCAGCGTATAGCCGCTGGGCTGCCACTGCATTTTCTCCCCAATGAGAAAATAACTACGAACCATTTCGTACGAGCAATTTCCGACTGAAGGTAGTACGATGCGGCGCGTGCGCACATACCTACGTCAACCGTGACACTGACCGTCCCTGACCTAATCACCGAGATTGAGGTAACTGCTATGTTCCCAACTCGTGCGCAGGTCGCTCACCCCTTTCCGCCGCCCTCTGCGTCCCGCACCCCGTTGACGTCTTATCATTAGTAGGCCCATTATTTTGCATTTGCATGAAGGATAAATTAATAATAAATGAAAAAAAAAAGTCAATTTTATTTGATAAATGTAATCTATTATCGATACCAAATATGTGGGAAAATTTATTGTACCGGTGAAAAAATAACCCTGTATAATAACTATGGCAAATGTCGGTACTGATAAATATTTTCAGAAGATACGATTTAACAAACAAACAAGTACAAATGTTTAAGTGACAAAGAGTCAAATGGGTCAAACGGTTTTACTTGTAGGTACCTAAGCGCGAGAATGATGCATCAAGGTATGCAAAGCAGGAAAACGTGCCTGGCAATAAATATTATGTACATGCGGTGGCGACCGCATGGAATAATCGTATGGAGTGATCGTTTTGTTATCTCTTGGAAATGTATATGCGTCGTTTTCTTAAATATTGACATTACAGAATGGGCTGGTGATTCTCGTAGTCACGTTATTTCTATTGTATTTTATATTCTGTCAATTAACGATAAGTTTCCGTGTACGTAGTACTGAAATTTGTCCAGGGACATGACAGCACCTAGCTAGGAATACTGTTTCGATTAAATTGAGGATGTAACAAAAACAAAGTACCTATATGAAATCTGATTGTGCTTAAAATGTTAAACACTCTTAAAATCTTAAACTATAAGGACATATTGTACGATAGTAGTAAGTCAGTCAGTCAACAAGCCAAACACGGTCCTCGGCTCCTACAGTTGAGGTGAGGCGAATCGCAGCAAAGCGAACTGTCTCAGTAAGGTACAGCCGGAGGTGAACTCACCTCGATACCGAACAGCGCTTCCAAGTTGCCAATCTCGACGTGGCGGTCCTCCATGACGCGGCGCGATATCTTCGTGGCCGCGGACACAGTCCTCAACTTCTGAAGTTGAGGTGCGGCCAGTGGCAGCAAAGCGAACTGTCTCAGTAAGATACACCACTTGCTGCCGGAGGTGAACTCACCTCGATACCGAATAGCGCCTCCAATTTGCCAATCTCGACGTGGCGGTCCTCCATAACGCGGCGCGAGTTTTTCGTGGCCGCGGACACGGTCCTCAACTCCTGCAGTTGAGGTGCGGCCAGTGGCAGCAAAGCGAACTGTCTCGGTATCAGAGACACCGTTTGCTGCTGTAGCAAGTAAATAACTAACAAACTACTAGAGATGAACTCACCTCGATACCGAACAGTGCCTCCAAGTTGCCAATCTCGACGTGGCGGTCCTCCATGACGCGGCGCGAGTTCTTCGTGGCAGCGGACACAGTCCTCAACTTCTGAAGTTGAGGTGAGGCCAGTGGCAGCAAAGCGAACTGTCTCGGTATCAGAGACACCGTTTGCTGCTGTAGCAAGTAAACAACTAACAAACTACTAGAGATGAACTCACCTCGATACCGAACAGCGCTTCCAAGTTGCCAATCTCGACGTGGCGGTACTCCATGACGCGGCGCGAGTTCTTCGTCCTCAGCTCCTGCATTTGGGTTGCGGCCAGTGGCAGCAAAGCGAACTGTCTGGGTATCAGAGACACCGTTTGCTGCTGTAGCAAGTAAATAACTAACAAACTACTAGAGATGAACTCACCTCGATACCGAAAAGCGCCTCCAAGTTGCCAATCTCGACGTGGCGGTCCTCCATGACGCGGCGCGAGTTCTTCGTGGCCGAGGACACAGTCCTCAACTTCTGAAGTTGAGGTGCGGCCAGTGGCAGCAAAGCGAACTGTCTCGGTATCAGAGACACCGTTTGCTGCTGTAGCAAGTAAACAACTAACAAACTACTAGAGATGAACTCACCTCGATACCGAACAGTGCCTCCAAGTTGCCAATCTCGACGTGGCGGTCTTCCATGACGCGGCACGATATCTTCGTGGCCGCGGACACAGTCCTCAACTTCTGAAGTTGAGGTGCGGCCAGTGGCAGCAAAGCGAACTGTCTCGGTATCAGAGACACCGTTTGCTGCTGTAGCAAGTAAACAACTAACAAACTACTAGAGATGAACTCACCTCGATACCGAACAGCGCTTCCAAGTTGCCAATCTCGACGTGGCGGTCCTCTATGACGCGACGCGAGTTCTTCGTGGCCGCGGACACCGTCCTCAACTCCTGCGTTTGGATTGCGGCCAGTGGCAGCAAAGCGAACTGTCCGGTATCAGAGACACCATTTGCTGCTGTAGCAAGTAAACAACTAACACTACTAGAGATGAACTCACCTCGATACCGAACAGCGCTTCCAAGTTGCCAATCTCGACGTGGCGGTCCTCCATGACGCGGCGCGAGTTCTTCGTGGCTGCGGACACAGTCCTCAACTTCTGCAGTTGGGGTGCGGCCAGTGGCAGCAAAGCGAACTGTCTCGGTATCAGAGACACCGTTTGCTGCTGTAGCAAGTAAACAACTAACAAACTACTAGAGATGAACTCTCCTCGATACCGAACAGCGCTTCCAAGTTGCCAATCTCGACGTGGCGGTACTCCATGACGCGGCGCGAGTTCTTCGTCCTCAGCTCCTGCATTTGGGTTGCGGCCAGTGGCAGCAAAGCGAACTGTCTGGGTATCAGAGACACCGTTTGCTGCTGTAGCAAGTAAATAACTAACAAACTACTAGAGATGAACTCACCTCGATACCGAAAAGCGCCTCCAAGTTGCCAATCTCGACGTGGCGGTCCTCCATGACGCGGCGCGAGTTCTTCGTCCTCAGCTCCTGCATTTGGGTTGCGGCCAGTGGCAGCAAAGCGAACTGTCTGGGTATCAGAGACACCGTTTGCTGCTGTAGCAAGTAAACAACTAACAAACTACTAGAGATGAACTCACCTCGATACCGAACAGCGCTTCCAAGTTGCCAATCTCGACATGGCGATCCTCCATGACGCGGCGCGAGTTCTTCGTGGCCGCGGACACGGTCCTCAACTCCTGCAGTTGAGGTGCGGCCAGTGGCAGCAAAGCGAACTGTCTCGGTATCAGAGACACCGTTTGCTGCTGTAGCAAGTAAACAACTAACAAACTACTAGAGATGAACTCACCTCGATACCGAAAAGCGCCTCCAAGTTGCCAATCTCGACGTGGCGGTCCTCCATGACGCGGCGCGAGTTCTTCGTGGCCGCGGACACGGTCCTCAACTTCTGAAGTTGAGGTGCGGCCAGTGGCAGCAAAGCGAACTGTCTCGGTATCAGAGACACCGTTTGCTGCTGTAGCAAGTAAACAACTAACAAACTACTAGAGATGAACTCACCTCGATACCGAACAGCGCTTCCAAGTAGCCAATCTCGACGTGGCGGTCCTCCATGACGCGGCGCGAGTTCTTCGTGGTAGCGGACACAGTCCTCAACTTCTGAAGTTGAGGTGCGGCCAGTGGCAGCAAAGCGAACTGTCTGGATATCAGAGACACCGTTTGCTGCTGTAGCAAGTAAACAAATAACAAACTACTAGAGATTAACTCACCTCGATACCGAACAGCGCTTCCAAGTTGCCAATCTCGACATGGCGGTCCTCCATGACGCGACGCGAGTTCTTCGTGGCGGCAGACACGGTCCTCAGCTCCTGCAGATGCGGCGCGGGCGGCGGCGGCAGCGAGTCCAAACGCGAGTTGTCCAGGTAGCGGAGACACACGTCGTTCACGCGCGCGGTCACCGCTTGCATCAGACGAAGCGCTACGTATACTGAAATGGAAACACAAACAATTAGTCATGTGATTACTTTTGCTTTTTAATTTGAAAGTATATCAACACACCTTCGTATATAAATGATGCGAGAGGAACACCGATTATGGACATGTAGTAGAAAATAAACATTCTCGTTGAAACTGTCGAAAAACTTTCTGAATATTGTAAAATTTCGAAATAGTAATCAGTCAAATGTAGAATGGTTACACAATTTAAATACACGAACTGTCACTGTTCGACAAATTTATAGCAGCATGATGAAACAAACAACAACCATAAATTTCAATACAAATACATAAGTTTCATAAAGAAAGTTAAGATACAAGAAAGCTTCCAGCTCTCTTACAAGACACGGGTTTTCAAAAAACATGTTTGTTTCGACTGTAAAACGCTTTTTTATGACGATATCTGACAGAGCAGTTGCAACCGCCTGTTGCGCCGCGCAATATCTGGGCTACAATTCACGGAAATTCAGTTGCACTGAAGTATTGATTTTCTCCTGGACTATATTTAGATCGAGCCCATATTCACTGTCAAGTGCATCCCGGCCAAAAATATGTCACCGAGTTGTCAAATTGACAAAAAATATCTAATTGCCATTCTCATCTCATTACCGGCACCTACCACTTGTCCAGGCACTTCACGCATTACCATTTATCAATACAAAGTATGTAATACTAAATTCCTGTGTTCGTTATTATTCGTACTATCCACAGCTACGCCGCAGAAGAACATACACCATTACAATGATGTTGTGGCGTCGAAGAGAATGGGGTTTCCTACGATTAAGATCCCGTAACGGCTGCAACCATATGAAATAGGCAATAGTAACGCCAATAGTGTGGCTGTGGCGAGACAGCAAAGCAGTTTTCGAATTCGAGGTGGACCGACTGTTTATTAGTTGATTAAGTTCGTTATTTTAACAAAATTACATGTAACCTCTGGGTGGTATGTGGATGATATGTCTGTATCGCACGTTTTAGCACTAACATTTTTTACGACACGCACTTTCAGGAAATTGCGGAACATTTATGCTCCTTCGGTGAAAAAGAAGTTATGCGATAGTATATGGCATTGACCAAAGACGCGTAAGCGATGAGCCGTCTACTATATTCTCGCTCAAGAAACGATAAAATATATAGATTCCGTGCCTGTTGATCGCTGGCTGTTCACACTGCCGGTGCCACTTTTTTTTTCAAAGCGAATTCACTCGCCGACGAAGTAAAAACTCGTTATCGAAAAAAAGTCTCAATTGGTGAGACTAGTGCCTTAACTACAATAAGCAGTCACGAAATATATTCAAATCCAATTTATAGGTGTTCGTAACGTATACCGTACGAGTAGTAGTCATTTCAAATAAGCAATAAATTCATACAGTATTTATAATAATTTATATACATAATACGTGTTTTCGAGGTATACACATATATTACGTTCGTTGATACGAGTACCTACAATTAATAATATCAATAATATCCAAAGATCCTGATGATACTTATTATGTACATACATTATGCTATATCTTCTAGCTATTAGAATTCACGATTTCACTAGTTCGGAGAATTTTCAGAACACATTTGCTTCATTTTATTGCTATGAATAATGCCTACCACATAAATTTTGTTTTATCTACTGGTGTAAATAAATCGCAGGTAAAACACGTGACTCAGCGGATTAGTTGGCTGACGAGAAGTGCTAATTTCGAGGTGTTGTTGATGCGAACTAGCATCGAGGCGGCGTCAGGCAGAAGTCGTTTTTTATGATTAGAAAAATAACGGACGTAATGGCACTATGACTACTACCGATTCTTATTTCAGGCATCAGACAAAATATTGAAATAAGATTGTTTCCACCAATAACCTAACCTATTTATCATAATATCAATTACGATGCAAAAATCATAATTAATAATTGCAATTGCACAGCCGAAAAAACAGTAGTATGAATGTAGTACAAACGCCAACGCAACTCATCATTCGTGACTAGAGAAGGGTAGGTACCGGTTCTGAAATTGTACGACAAGAACCGGGATTTCCGGTTCCGGTACTGTAAGTAATTGTGTAGAAAGAAAACGAGAGCCGAGAGCCCACTATATTCGTGACTTTTTATAATGTACATAAAGCTGGCGAATAGTCAGTTATCAGTATTGGTGATAATACACTGAGTAGATCCGGCCAAATATCTTAGCAATTAGCTTAGTAGTGTAACAAGAGGTACAGATTCTTTCACTCACTAAGACGCGTGCTTCGATTAGTATCATATTGTCATGTCATATGTTTAAAGGCTAGTTTCGATTCTAAACTTTTGCGCGTATTCGTGCGTGAAACGTACCATGGGCTTCATTCCTTATATTTGGGTACCAACTTAATTAACTAAAGCACTCACCAGACTCGTCGGCTTTGTAGCCAAATTCCGTAGGTTGCTTCTTGGACGCCACACGCACCTCGTCCAGGATTATCCGCAGCAGCGGGGTTAATAGTGTCAGCGGACATTGTCTGAAAAAAACAACCGAGTTATAGCACGCACACGTGACTTTGGTACACAATAATACAGAAGGCCCTAACTAGTTGTGTTAGCCTTTAGGAATTACGAAAATCAATTTCGAGCATGTCTCTGTCACTCCAAAGTCCAAAGAAGGCGTAATCGATTTAAAAAAGACAGATGCTCGTATTTTACGGTTTTCGAGGTTCTCAGTAGGCCCTCAGCCTCAGAACCGTTTACGAAGAATGCAACACACACATATACACGGTGCTCGCGAGCATTGCGAAAGATTTTAACTGTGCATTCTAGGCATCAAAATAAACATAAAATAAATTAGGAGACCAAAAGTCAATTCCACCAAAAAAAAAATTTTTTTTTTCTTTTTGAATACTTCTTAACATTTCCAGTACTTTTTATCATAACAACAATTTGTTTAAATTATTTATTTCAATTGTTTTTTTAGATACAGGTTATTTCGTCAAGTCTATTCGTATTTTTTGATTGTCAGGCAAAAGGTGTGGTAATATTAGAACACATTGTGGTGGCATTGTAATCAATAATCATAAAGAAGTTAAATGACGAGTTACGTCGAAAAACTTATTTCGAAAAAACCGGCCAAGTGCGAGTCGGACTCGCGCGCGAAGGGTTCCGTACCATTATCAATTTATTATTTAAAAAATACAGTTAAATCAACCTACCTCAAAAACTATAGGAGATAATTTGATCAAACCAAAAATCGTTGATAGAGTTTATTAATGTGCATAACATATATTTTTTTTTGAATTTTATATCGCGTAGTTTAAAAAATAGAGGGGGGGGGACACATTTTTCAGACTTTGAGAGCTGATATCTCGAAAACGATTTGCTTAAATAAAAATGAGATTTATAAACCTTCATATCATTTTCAAAGACCTTTCTATTTATACCCCACACGCTTATATACAACTAATTTTTTTTTTCTATCCCTCAGTTACATGTATGGAGGCCCCCCACCCGAATGTTTTTTTTTACAATTTAGTATCATAATCCTGTAGCGGTTCATACAACACATATCCTTACCAAATTTCGTTACTGTAGCATTTATAGTTTCCGAGTAAATTGGCTGTGACAGACGGACAGACGGACAGACGGACATGACGAATCTATAAGGGTTCCGTTTTTGCCATTTTGGCTACGGAAC
>JALPQI010006595.1:0-62668 GCA_025490895.1 Thaumatotibia leucotreta | reverse complement strand
AATTGCTTCATCTACTGCTCATCAAGAGGAATCCAACGAGCCCAAACTCGATGAGGTTACATGGTTCCGTCCCCAAGATCCGGTGGCTACCTTCCGGTCCTAGCATCAGAATAGCTATATGATGGTCGCGCTTAAAATGGTGCGTGAAACGATTAACATTGACTCTTGTACCGAAATGTACAAGTATATCTGCTTTAGATGAGGGTTTTCTCAAAAACGTATGCCACTACTTGGCGCCACTTAGCCGTAAGGTCCCGCTAAGAGACACAATTATCTAATCTAATCACCAAAGAAAAACTAGAAGGTATTTTTTTATATAATTTTAACTAAGTCATATTAAACATTTATTTATTTATTTAAACACGAAATTATAGCCGCTCTGAGAATTTAGACAAGTTTCTGGACCTGACGCCTCAGTGCTGCCGCCCTGGTGAACGTCATTTCAGAAAACTCTCATTGGAGGCTATTAACAAAAAAGATTTCTTGTTTGTAAGAGAGTAATTTCAGATGAAATTATTCATCAGCAAGAACTATCTTTAGTGGCTTCATAGACTGCTCATTGTTAGGAATCCAACGAGCCTAAACTCGATAAGCCTACCTCGTTACGTTCCCAAGATCCTGTGGCTACCTTCCGGTCCCATCATCAGACCATCGAGATGACGGTCGCGAAAATGGCGCGCGAGACCAATCACATCGAGTCTTACACCGGAATTTAGAAATATACTAACATTTTGTAAAAATATTTTAAATTTTCTTAAAAGTGTGATTTTAGATGAACGCTTTTCTTAGCAACAATAGGGATGATGACTGTGGTTAAAAATTTTTTTTTTCAATATATTTATTTTCAAAACTACAATTTATGTACATAGATTAAATCTAACTAATCTACTTAACCTAACCTATATCTAAGATTGGCCCTTGTGGCATTGTACCGAGGATGCTGGCGGCATTTCCTCGCTGTATCGCAATACTGATGCGTTGTGCGAGGAAGTCGCCAGCTCTTCGGTCTCTAGTTACATCAACCAGACGTTTCGCGATCTCAGCAAACAATGAGGGTTTTCGATAATTTTTTTGCCATCAGGCGGCGCTTCGTACGTACCTGGTCTCGACAACTGTCAGATTCATACTATTCATAGGCACCTGGGCCTAAAATCTTGAAATTCTATTTTATTTGGAAGAGAATTGATTTTGTAATGGATTACGACTATTACACGGTCATCGAACTGAAGACGGAGCTATAAAACAGGCGCGCAAAGTCACTGGTATTCAAAATAATTACTATAACTTTGTTAATTTCATGAGAATTGACTTGGAACTATTTTATTTATTTATTTCAGGTAACAATATGCCTAAAGTAATGGTTTTCAGAATAAATAAACCTATAAATATGTTGAAAATTAAATGCGCGTATTTATTTTGACAGTTCGTTAAACGGTCGGCTCAGTGCTGCCATCTCACCTCCCCATAGCGGCAGAAAAAGTATCAAAAACCCTCATTTGCGTGCGCTGGGGCCCCAAGAACCTAAAGTTTCTCCGCCAAACGGTACAAAATCGTACTCTTTGCCGAGGCCCTTATATTTATTAAAATAAATTATTTAACATTGTGCACGACATAATACACGAAGAAATTATTACTAAGATGTAGATTGCAGTAATTTTTGTACAGAACTTCTATTTAATTAATTGAAAATAACTTAAAAGAGTAGGTCATTTGGACGTGACGTCACTTTTGAGTATTTCACAGATAAAATATAGGGAAGATTCCGTGTATTAAGACATACCTGAACAAACTATTGTCATCCTTTACCATCTCAGTATGTATTCCATAAGGAAAAAGAGACAAACAAGGTAGTTCTACTCGGTCGTGAATTATATCACCGACTCCATTTTCTTAATTTTTCTTGAACAATGCTACCAACCTGACTAGATAAAATGTCATTACTATTCGAGGGGCCGCGCCGAGTGTGCCACTAAGAGGGATAGATATATAGTGAGCGTTGTTGCCATGCGAGAAAAATTACCCCATCATTTACCCTATTATATGAAACAATATTAAAATCTAATATCAAATATGTTTATTTAAGTGGAGTTTTAGTTTCTTAGTGTACCTTATTTAATTTAATTTACGAAATAGTATTTTAAACTGTCATAGATACGTGGCGTTTTTCAAGCAAAATATACATCTTTGCCGAATATCAATTAGATTGCATTTTAACGTATACCAACCGACAGTAGAATCCAAAAAAACCGGCTAAGTGCGAGTCGGACTCGCGCGCGAAGGGTTCCGTATCATTATCAATTTATTAAAAAAAAAATACAGTTAAATCAACCTACCTTAAAAACTATAGGAGATAATTTAATCAAACCAAAAATCGTTGATAGAGTTCATTAATGTGCATAACATATATTTTTTTTAGAATTTTATATCGCGTAGTTTAAAAAATAGAGGGGGGGGGGACACATTTTTCAGATTTTGAGAGCTGATACCTCGAAAACGATTTGCTTAAATAAAAATAAGATTAATAAACCTTTATATAATTTTCAAAGACCTTTCTATTAATACCCCACACGCTTATATACAACTAAAAAAAAATTTCTATCCTTCAGTTACATGTATGGAGGGCACCCACCCCAATGGTTTTTTTTACAATTTAGTATCATAATCCTGTAGCGGTTCATACAACACATATCCTTACCAAATTTCGTTACTGTAGCATTTATAGTTTCCGAGTAAATCGGCTGTGACAGACGGACAGACGGACATGACGAATCTATAAGGGTTCCGTTTTTGCCATTTTGGCTACGGAACCCTAAAAAAGAATGTAAGCAAATATGGCTGACATTCCATAGCATCTGACGTGTTTGAAACATATCGTGAAATACGTTCGCAGATATAATTTTAGGTTACCACTATAAATATCAATATTTTTTACTAAAAATGTATGTGAACTCTTTCAAGTTCGGAATAAAACTACGATTGTGTTTTAAAAGTGTTTTATTATGGAATAATGCAAGTTATTAGGATTGTTTACATTTTTTTTTGGATTCTACTGACGAATGGTGTAAGCGGTTTGCGGACAGCTCATATTGACTAGCAAAGATGCATTATTTACTTAAAAATAATATTTTTTTTTTACTTTTAGGTATACACTATCTTCTACCATCCCCGACTCTCAATTTCAACTCGTCAATAATGATATATTTAGTAACTTATCGACATTAAATTAAAAAATATATATTATATCATCATCGATTTCATTAGAAGAATGAAAAATTACATGTACCTACTTACCACAAACAACATAGTACATAAACCCTCGATTACCCAAACTAGTTTGGGCAAACTTATTCGGATAATTTAAATAGGATAAGGTAAAATAAAACGACAACGTATACAAATAACATTTAATTTACTCATAAATAATTAGAATTCTATGGAAAGAAAACATTTACAAGTGCACCATCGGGCCAAACCACCATTTATACATTATAAAAAATTTTACGAACGTGGGCAACTATCATACTGAAATTACCCCAAAATTTTGGGTAATTATACCCTCCTTGCCCTGGCATCCCTCGAACAATAACAAAGTCACTGAATTATTTCCCTTTTCCGAGTTAATTATGGCCAAAATGCTTTCTAATAACTAGTATTTTTATCAGTTTACATTTTAAAATGGTTTGCTAACAGTTTCATTTAGAATTAGACTGAAAAACACTATATTTACCTGCGAAAGGTTATGTCAGCAATTTTTCGCTCGTTTCTACTTTTACAGTCTAGTACTTCGCATCGCACCATATCTAGAAGATAAACACAGATGAAATTGTTCAAAATAAGCCTTGGGATAAGTTGTTTGTGTCCACTTTCACATTGAAAACATTTAATTTCACTCCCACCAGACGTAAATGACGTATTCAACGCATTTGTCTGACACGTAGATGCTAAGTGCCACACAAAAAATAGTGGCACAGTAATAAGGACGGACGATTATCGTTCCTTTTCACTTCCACTAGTTAAAAGTTTAATAAGACCATCCCTTTCGTTCTTGCTATTATTATTACGTTGTCAAATCCATATTAATCCTACATTCATGTTACTATTAGTGTTGTCCAGTCTTCATCGTATGCTTTTATCGGCAATAATAATATTTTTACCAAATTAGGTAGCGATGAACAGTGCGAATAAACCTTATTTCCTACCCAGAATCACGATCTTCTGCGATCCTTAATATGTCATGATTTCTAAATCTACACTTTAGGATAAAAATAAAATCACAAAATTAATGAAATATTTTCTTTAATTAAAATGTCAAATGTCATAAGAAGTGTTCTGTCTAAAACGTATGCCACTAGTTGGCGCCACTTAGCGGTAAGGTCCCGCTAAGAAACACAATTACCTAGCCTCAAAGAACAACTAACTAGAAGAAGGTCATTTTATTTTTTTACATAATTTTATTAACTTGTACAAATCATTTAAACACGAAACTATAGGCGCTCTGAGAATTTAGACAAGTTTCTGGACCTGACGCCTCAGTGCTGCCGCCCTGATGAACGGCATTTCAGAAAACCCTCATTATAACATGTTTTACGGAACTTATCATCCCTTAAAGCATACCTAACAATTTTCGTATGATGGCTTCTTTATAATTAATCAGTCTACACAAGTATCACATGAGTGTCATTATTAAACTAAACTTACTTTACTTTCTGGTTGACATGACATTGGATGATTACCAAATATGGTGGGTACTACGTCAGAATGTAATCACTTATGGGTACGCCCTTGCCTGAAACAACAGCTTAAAAATGTGCGGAGCATATTTTTGAATACTTTTTAGGGCACCAGTCGTCTGCCTTTTTGATATTTTTGACCCATATTAGCCTTTGTTCAGTGTCCTGTGGAAACCTGTTGGAAATTAAAAACATCGATTCATTTTCTGAGTTGGCTATCAATAGATTTATCGATATCACGATCGATCGCTTAAGTACAACACTATGCAATACAAATATTTGAATCCCACTATTTATAATTACATTACGAATGCAAATACGAATGGTTAATTCACAAAGCTACACACATGTATCCGGCAACAAATATTGAATAAGATTTTCAGTTACTTTTACCTTAATAAGGTTCGAAATTTTAAAATTCAAGTCAAAACTAAATTACCGGTGAAACGTAATGTCTTTATTTTGTTCATTCAGGTAACCCTGGCGGTTTTTACACCATGGAACCACACAAGTCATCACTTTTATCACATTCCGTGCACTTATCGAACAGAAATATACATGAAAAGCTTTATTTTAATCACTTTTACTATTTGCGGTTTAGGTGCACTAGTATAGCCAAACAAAGATCGTTGACAGGCATTGCTGGCGTCACCCACAGATATAATAGACTCGGTCTATTAAATTAATAAGTCTATGGAGTATTTCCTTTAAAATTCCCACAGAACTAAGATGACAAAGAATGATCGACAACGATTAAAAGCGTAACCAAAAACGAAACGCAAGTGTGTGCGTAAATTTGTCTATGTGTGGTCAGGAATAGGGTTGCCTATTACAACAGAGCAATTATCTATCGATGTTTGACTGTTTTATCGACAACATGGTATTTTAATTCTTCGTTTTTTTGCTATAAGTTTTATACTATAATGTGAATTGAGGGTGTCAAATTACAAATTGCAAACTTGTGTGAACTTATTATCTGGCGTATCCCTTAAATTTAACAGAAATAATAAAAATCGCATTTTATCAAAAAAATCTCACAAAAAATAGTAAGGTCCTTCAAGTTTGTTAAATACACATTCGTATTTTAAATCTGGAACTATGACGGCATCGTAATGTAATAGACTGATTAGGTATGTTTATCGAACGAATATCGATATTGGTAGTTCAACATTTAGTCAAGCTCTAGCGTAGCGTGACCATTTATGTTTTTACACAAAATATCCTTAAATATTAAATATTATGATAAATTATTAGCGCAAAGTGATAGGATAACTAACAATTAATGCTAGAAAGTGATAACTTACACAATTTATGCTACTAAATCGACAAAATATCCCTTGAAAACAATCAACCGGCAAATCATATTTGCCTGTGAAACGAGTGTTTGCCGCCATTTCTTCGGTGGGTAACAGGGCAATCCTTTACAGTACACGATACCATATCGCTTTAATTATTTGTGTAAATTTACTTCTTACTAGAATTAAATATAAAATCACTTTTAAATAACAGTCTCCGTCGAGAAGGCTGATACGGCTGATATGTCACTTCGAAAGTGGGCACGCTTTTGGGATTGTTTTCTATCTCTTTTGCACTCGTGTAATAGTCATATGACTGGTGGCTTCCCTTTCACAAGCTTCCTTTCTCTATTAAGCGCTAGGCGCGGATTCTAACTTTATGAAATATCCATAGTGGTGATCGTTTTGACAGTTCGAAAAAAGATGCTGATTTGACTTGCCAGTCATCATGCCTATTGTCTTTATTCGCTTTATCTACTGATCCTTGAGAGGATTGCAACAAACCCAAACTCGATAGGATTACCTACGTCGTTCCGTTTAATTTCCTGTTGCCACCTTTGACCCTATCATGAGACTTATTTCATCCGATTTGCATAACATTTATACAACATTTCAGCTAAATAGGTAATTGGGAACTGAATTTAATTTAACTACAAGATTAAAATTTGAGAAACAACAAACATCTGGGTGCTTAGCCAAGTTGCCAATCGCTAACGCTCAATCGTCAATCGTGAACGATAGGCTGTCTTTGTCGCACTATTAAGAAAGAGTGGCAGAGGAAAAACTACGATACGCTGCAGAGCGTTAGCGATTTATGAATAAATCGCTAACGCTCTGAATGCGTGTTATGAATAAATGAAAATGAAATGAAATGAAATGATTGGTAACTTGGCTAAGCACCCAGGACAGGGAAAACTAAATTAGCGCAAGTCCTAACAGCAATGTAAATAAATAAAAGGCCAAGTTTTAGACAAATGAATATAATTTTACAAAACTAATAACTACATTTAGAAAAATAAGTCTTTCTCATAAAATTATACTTTTCACTTATAAGTGCATTATTCTTAAAAATATAAAAGTATGTAAGTATCTATGGCACATTTTAATTTCGAACTGAAACAAATACACAATTACACATAACGCGCCTCTCTATTGCAATAACAAATAAGAGCGAACGAGAGGCAAATAGACGAATCCGGTCAAGAACTGCATACACAGAATCAAATCATAAAGTTCCTTTTTTTTTCAAGATAAACATGTAAATCATAATAGTACATTACGATACAAGTGCGGCGATAAAATAGTAAGTCTTTATGAATTTCCTTTTTGCACGTGTATGGTATGAAGTTCTTCGGTACAAATGGCCCTCCGAAGTTTCGATCTGACAAAAAAAAAACACTTTTCGCACTAGCGCGTAAAAAAGCAGCTGTACTGAAAACAAGATCCAATAAGGGGCAAAGATCTGACTATAATTTTGCAGAATGCGAAAACTTTTTTTACACAATCTGAAGCTAATACCTATAATATAGCTTGTATCTTCGCCATTGACAGAACTTCGTGGTTCGCAGTTTTTGCGCACAACACAGTAAACATAATAGAAAATTGGGCTAGTGCCAATGCCAAAGAAAACATTCACATCGTTCAGACAAAATCCCGGCATTTATTTTCGTTTGTAAACTTATCTGCTAATTATAAAACGTACCTAATATAATATGGCTAAGAGCTAACCTTTTGACAGCTATACAGGTAAAGTTGTGCGTGTGCCCTGGTTGTAGTATAGACTTACGCGAAACTACGTAAAGTTTAACTCGACTTATGCGAACTGGAACCAATCCACACGAATTTCTCATTTCAAAGGTTGACTTGTTCGTTAAGGTGTTAATAAGAATGAAAAATTCATGTGGGTTGGTTCCCTTTTGCATAACTACGTCCAACTTCGCTCGAATAGAAGGTTAAAAACTATCGATACCTTTAAAACAATACTCTTACAACAACTTCTTAATAATAGACATTTTCCTCCGTCGCCCTTCACCGTCTTCAACTAAAACAAGTCCCTCAAAATCCCTAATTAAATTTTTGATACACAAAACTTCATCTTTAGAAAGACCAGTAGGTAAGTCAAATTTGGCATATTCGTTCCTTCCCGCCAAATCTTGACACATGTCGCGGACGCCATTTTGAAAATCCTCGTCGACGTCATAGACAATCCGTTCTTTTTCTACAGGCGCTGATTGGAAGGCGTTCTGCCAAAGTTGTTTTTCTTTTACAGCAGACGTTTTTAGGTACTCGTCTAATTCAGCCAGCGTTCGGCCGATATCTTTATTTTTAGGTTCGAGTTTCAACGCTTTTTTATAGTATTTTAATGCTTCTTCGTTGTTAGCTAATGCTTGATATGCTTTACCGAAGTAAAATAACGCTTTGCAATGTTTTTCGATATCAGTCACGTAATCTAAATTTTCGAGCATTGAGATGGCATAGTTAGGTTTATTTAATTTACAGTAGCACATAGCTAAATTAACATAAGTGTTGATTCTAAATTTTTTAATGTTAGCTTCTTCTATTTCCGTTTCCGGTTTGGATAGGTTTAGTATGGACATGGAGTGTTGATAGTTTTTCATGGCAGCTTTATATTTTTTCTTAGAGAACTGCTTTTTGGCTTCGGCGTGTATACTTTCGACTGTCTTCATTATAGTTTCGTATTTCCTCTGCTCTTCCATGGGAAGGCTGTTAAATCTGAAAAAAAAAGCATTACAAATATTATAATAGTTATCTTGTCCAGGTAATTTTAAAGTCCAGTCGTTACTAACAGATCAACTCGTTTAATATTTGTTAAAAATTACTAAATTAAAAATCGATTTCATCCGATTTCTCCAAGACCTCATCATCAGATCCATCATAACGGGTACCAGATATAAAAAAAACCGACGAATGAGGGTTTTTGATACTTTTTCTGCCACCAGGTGGCGCTACCTGGGCGTTATGTCCAAACAGCTGTCAGATTCATAGGTACTCAGCGTAAAATACCTAAATTCTATTGTATTTGGAAGTTTATTGATTTTGTCAGACACATTCAATTTCAATGCCAAGAGCGCCACTAGGGAGTTATCGGTAATTTTGTTCACATGCCGTCGACTCCGTAGGGGAGTTTATCACTATACTATTTGCAGAGCCAGGACAAAAACAAAGGCTATTCCTGCATGCCAGCCGGCGTTCATTGTATAGTGAAAACTCCCCTGGGGAGTCGTGTGGCATGTGAATAAAGTTATCAAGGACTCCGTAGCGGCGTTCTTGGAATTGAAGTAGCGTACATTGTACAACAGGTTGGCGTGCAGTGATAACCTAGGTTTTTGATCTGGCAGTGAAAGTCTTAAAATTCTTTCTTAAAATGTCACGTGCTATCGGCTCCAGCCTGCGACCATATATAACATGGACGTCTAACGCCAGCTCAAAAATGCCCCCAAAATCAATTGTTCAATTGTGCCAAGATGGGCAGGACATAGCGCTTTTCTTAACACCGCGCATATTTCGGCGCAACATCTTTGACAAATGTTTATAGAATCCAATCAAAACTTTGATGGACCAATCACAACTATTTTAAATGGCGGTTTAAGTTTTTATAGGTTTATATTGACACTCATGTCCGTAATGTATTGAAGAGGGGGTGACACTTGTTAACTAAAATTCAGGACCGTAACAATAATACTCAAGTAAATTACCTAACCTATACCTAACTATTGATCTTTACCATCATGGAAAAACTCATCAACGCTATAGAAACACTTTTCAGCAATAAGGACTTCAACCTATCCTGAAATGCACCTAAGTTCATTATCTCCTTTAACTCGGACGGTAGCCTGTTAAAGAGAGCAATTGCCTGAAAACCAGAAGACAGCGCGATGACGAAGAGCGCGCGCTCGGCTCGGATGCGCGGCGGCACGCCCCGGGCGTCACGCCAGCGACGTGAGCCCGCGCGGCGGGGCCACGCAGTATACCGGCTCCAGCATACTCACCGGTCCGCTCGGTGATGCACGCCATACAGTGCGATGACGAAGAGCGCGCGCTCGGCTCGGATGCGCGGCGGCACGCCCCGGGCGTCACGCCAGCAACGTGAGCCCGCGCGGCGGGGCCACGCAGTATACCGGCTCCAGCATACTCACCGGTCCGCTCGGTGATGCACGCCATACAGTGCGATGACGAAGAGCGCGCGCTCGGCTCGGATGCGCGGCGGCACGCCCCGGGCGTCACGCCAGCGACGTGAGCCCGCGCGGCGGGGCCACGCAGTATACCCGCTCCAGTAGTCTATACTCACCGGTCCGCTCGGTGATGCACGCCATACAGTGCGATGACGAAGAGCGCGCGCTCGGCTCGGATGCGCGGCGGCACGCTCCGGGCGTCACGCCAGCGACGTGAGCCCGCGCGGCGGGGCCACGCAGTATACCGGCTCCAGCATACTCACCGGTCCGCTCGGTGATGCACGCCATACAGTGCGATGACGAAGAGCGCGCGCTCGGCTCGGATGCGCGGCGGCACGCTCCGGGCGTCACGCCAGCGACGTGAGCCCGCGCGGCGGGGCCACGCAGTATACCGGCTCCAGCATACTCACCGGTCCGCTCGGTGATGCACGCCATACAGTGCGATGACGAAGAGCGCGCGCTCGGCTCGGATGCGCGGCGGCACGCTCCGGGCGTCACGCCAGCGACGTGAGCCCGCGCGGCGGGGCCACGCAGTATACCCGCTCCAGACTATACTCACCGGTCCGCTCGGTGATGCACGCCATACAGTGCGATGACGAAGAGCGCGCGCTCGGCTCGGATGCGCGGCGGCACGCTCCGGGCGTCACGCCAGCGACGTGAGCCCGCGCGGCGGGGCCACGCAGTATACCCGCTCCAGACTATACTCACCGGTCCGCTCGGTGATGCACGCCATACAGTGCGATGACGAAGAGCGCGCGCTCGGCTCGAATGCGCGGCGGCACGCCCCGGGCGCCCCACGCCCAATGATATATAAGTACAGATAGTTATACTCTAACAAAATGAGCGAAATAAATACTTCACATCATACACCTACGATTTATTGACAATTGACATACACCTATCTTCATACTTCAAAATGCGTAAAAGAGATGGCTAAATACAAATACTCGTATTTAATAAATAAAAAAGAGACAACTAGCATTTGACAATTGCGCGTGCATTCTTAAGGTTGTTATTGATAAACATTGTTTTATCTTTGTTACTCTTGATCTTAAACAGCATAAGCTTGTCTTTTTCTCGAAGTCTTTCAAAAACGTCAAAATGGCGTCCTATTTATTTTCAATAAATAGTAAATTTGAAAAAAATACATAATTCAGTTTAATTGCGCATGATGTTTTATGTTAAGGGCATTTTTGCATTTTATTTTGAAGTTTTCACTATTGTATAATATAAAATGACATTTTAGGGCCCAGTTCATGTGATTTGCGAGAACTCGGCAGTGGTACACACTTCACGGTGGTCTGAGTAGAACTAAGAGCGATTGTTAGAATTATCACAATCTGCGCGCTTCAATTTTAGAGCCGGTGTAACATATCTTTACTTATTATATCATTGCCCACGCCAGCGCGGGCGCTGATATAATAAGTGGCCACGCAGCATACCGGCTCCCAGACTATACTCACCGGTCCGCTCGGTGATGCACGCCATACAGTGCGATGACGAAGAGCGCGCGCTCGGCTCGGATGCGCGGCGGCACGCCCCGGGCGTCACGCCAGCGACGTGAGCCCGCGCGGCGGGGCCACGCAGTATACCGGCTCCAGCATACTCACCGGTCCGCTCGGTGATGCACGCCATACAGTGCCGTCACCATAAAGGACACTACAGCGATCACAAACCCGCATACCCAGCGAGGCGGCTATGGAGTGCATTCAGTGATTGTTTAAATTGAACATTGAACTGTAAATTGGCGTTTTTACCCTACCAGTATGCTTAGCACATGATTGTATGTCAGTATGTCGTCGAAAGATACATTTTCGATCTTTTAGTAACTATATAAATAAAAGGGGGATGGATAGTCTATCTCGCGGAGACATATTGTCGCATTAATCCTGTGCTAAGTAAATATTTGCAGTATTACCTAACGATTTTCAATTGAAAACTAATACAGAACAGTTAGGTAAGTAGGTAAGGCTCCAGATTCTCCCGAAGAATAATTATTTAAATAACTAGTTTGATCTTACAATCAGCACCACGTGCTTGTCCACGCAGTATAAAGGCTCCAACATACTATACTCACCGGTCCGCTCGGTGATGCACGCCATACAATGCGATGACGAAGAGCGCGCGCTCGGCTCGGATGCGCGGCGGCACGCCCCGGGCGCCCCACGCCAGCGCGGGCGCTAGCAGCACGTGCGCCCGCGCGGCGGGGCCACGCAGCATACTCAACGCCACTTCTAGACCGGGGATCACTTTACCGACGCCTAGACGGATTTTCTGGAAAGCACAATGATGGCTAGGTTATTAAATTAATTAAATTAATCTTTGTCCACTAATTAAGATTATCGAAAAAATACAAACAAATTTTTGTTTTGTCCTTTTTTTGAGATACTATGTTACTTTGGAGTCTTTGGAAGAATTATTATATTAACGGCCTGTTTCACAATCGCCAGTTAAAGCTATCTGTCAGATAAAAAATAACACTGTCTCTTTCTTTCACCTGGAAGAATAAAGAGAGCGTGTTATTTTTATCTGACAGATAGCTTTAACTGGAGATTGTGAAACAGGCCCTAAGTTTTTTACTTTTGATATGGAAATAAGAAGTTTATTCAATATACTTACAAATAAATATATTAAGTGTATACTCCCATTGTGATAAAAATATGGCGTATCTTTATTTGAGTACATATGTTAGATTCCCTGACGATATATAAATAATTTAGAAAATAACTCTTATAAAAATAAAATAAACTCCTTTTAGCTATATACCCGAACTATTATATTTAGGGTCACAGAAATGAATATACACTAGAAGAAGCAAATGTATCTACTTCGCGTGTCCGAACTCAGTAGCAGCTACTGAAATAGCTATTTCTAATGACAGTCCACATACGTCAGCTGTTGCAGCCGCACGTAAGAAAAAAAATACAAAATGCCGCATAGCATGACAATTAACTGCACCAGCCCAAATATTTCCAGCGCACAAAAACAAAAACATATTTCCCATCACATGTAAGTAATTTTTAAATAATATTGTGCGTGAATTCATTTTTAATCATTTTTTCCGTATTTTTATTTATGCGTCCAAGGATCTACCCAAGTAACTATTTATTAAATCTATGTGTACGAGAGAGACGGCTGCATTGTTGCGGGTGGAGGGGCATTGGTGTCTTTGAATCGTTTAGGTTTTCCCATCACTAAATGCTGACCGTGACGTCTCAGTGACAGCTAAAAAGTCGGCACGCTTGGTTCCCATACGAATGGTGCTATTTACTTCATCTACTGAATATCTAAATCTGTGATTAGGGTACTTTTCCTTAATGACCTTGGGTTGCCCTATACGGGTGTAAGTCTAATACGGGCGAAGCTCTTAACGGGTGCTAGATAAATACATAATAAGTACATTTGGATAACTTTTATTTAAAATTAGAACAATAAAATTATTCATACAAAATAATTCGGAGCGCAATGTAGAGCAACACACTGAAAGTTAAACGTTCGTTGACAGCTAATTTCAAAAGCAGATGACATAACTGCCATATCAATATCAACATCAACAAATGTTCGTACCTACATTACTGCTCCGAAAATATTTGAAAAATTCTGTGGGGTCATAATTAAGTGCAACTTAAAAAAAACCTCGTAATCCATAATTTCCTACACTGATGAAATCCATGCCTGGTTTAATTGATCGCCCGTATTAGATTTACACACATATTGGCCCTATTAACGTTTATTATTAATTTTCATCAGAGATCGGACAAATGTGCGTCATTGTTCGCAATAATATGGATATGGCACGAAAATTGATTGAATGAATAATTAAACGAATAATTTCTTGAATCTTTATTTCGAAGCTTTGAGGGGTCTATTCACAAAGGTTTTCATAGTTAACGGTGTCAAAAAGGTAATTTTCTGAAAATGAGAAAATGATTAATTATTCAATCAACTTTGGAGTCATGTCTAGCGTTGAAAATTTCCGGATTAAATCCCGATTCTTTCCAAACAGCTCGTTTTCTTCCGGATTTTTTCGAAAAAATCATGAACGTTTCCACTATAATTTTCAACTCTAAACCAATGCGAATTAGATCTACTTTTCACTTTTACCAGGATAACGCGATGTCATCGAAGAAAAGTCTATTGAAATAGATGGCAAGGAGTGACAGTGACATTGATTATTTCTGTAAAAACCCGAAAAAAACGAAAAAAAAAAACAAAATTTTCATATAATTCCCGAAAAAACCATTTGATTTTTTCCGACATTTTCAACGCTAGTCATGTCCATATTATTACGAACAATGACGCACATTTGTCCGATCTCTGAATTTATCATAAATAATAAGCACTTACCATGGGACTCCCAAAGTTCATGGTCAGTGTGGAGTCAAATGGTATCTTCTCTTTCTCCCAGTATGCCGCATAGTGGATGGTCACTTCTGCATCATATGGTACTAGCGGTCCGTCACCTAAATGACAAATGTGGTTTAAGTCGCAGAGAATGGAAGTTGCGGACAATGTAAACACACTTTGTCTTGTATCCTACATATCATTGATAATAATGATAATTTAAAATGAGTGTTAACGTTTTTTACAAAAACCTCATTTTTCAAAGTTTTTATTTCTAGACATCTATTAATGAGGTTAGTGAGACTATTCTCTATAATGACACCAACAACGTTAATAAAACCTTTTGTACTGAGTAAGTATTAAAAAATATGTTATTATCAATTGGTAATAATAATAAAATAACTCTAAAATTAGGCGATATCCTGAAAAGTTTACCTGACATTATAGTTTCTAAATGTGGTCAGGAATACACTGTTAAAATCGGTCGGGTTTAAACAGCTCACTGTGTATATCAGTCATGCTCAGCAACTTTTAGTATGTGACCACCCCAAAAGTAACATAATATAAATCTCACCTTCTTCAAGTATCAATATTTTGCATTCTCCACTAGGTATGCAGTCTGTCATCTTCGCAGCTAGTGCATCGAATGAGAGGTACTCCGGACTGGACAACATGGCCTTCTCTGTTGTTTCTTCCAAGGTCTTAAGAACATCACTGTTTAAAACAATAGATTATACTATTTATAGTTCATTCCCTGCTGGGCCAGCAGGGAAGAGAGGCCGAGGAAAGCCCCAAAAACGATGTGCAGATGACTTAGCACAAATTGTTGGTAAGAACTGGATGGAGACCGCAAAGATGAGAGACAAATGGAAGGGTGCTGAGGAGGCTTTTACCCAACAGGGATCAATGCATTAAAAAAAACAAAATAAAAACAAAACTGTAACAAAATTTAACCTAAGCATTGAAAAAATAAAGCTTAATTATTATATTATATTAATATATATTACGGAATGAACTATATATATATATATATATATATATACACCATGCTCAGACCATGGACACAATCAGTACCTACCAGATGGTGGTTAGTTGGGAACCAAGCAGTGATTAGGAAAAACGCTTGCTGTGTTGTAATTTCTCATTTAGCATTACATTATAAGATAAATGGATCTTGATCTACATATTAAAAAATATTTCACAATAAATATAGTCAAAATGTTAACTACATCAGCAACTACAAAAGAACTATTAAACACTTTGTTAAAGGGCATTTTCACTTTTTGGGTTACCCAATTAGCATGAACTTAATAGTAATAGTAGCCTTTATTTCATGCAATTTTTACAAATTATATTCATGCTTAATACTAAGTGTTTTTCATCTTTGCATGTCCCAAGCGGAAAAGGCCTCCCCAAATTTGAAGTGAAAATTAAAAAACCTTAATTTTAGTCAACTTTGTAATGACAATTAAGCACTAAATATCAATAATAACTCGGTTTTGGTGTTCATTTTACAATACTATAAAGCCATATTATAATTTATAATATAGAAATTAAGGTTTTTTTAATTTCACGCAAATTGGGTGTCCCTAAAAGTGAAAATGCCCTAAAACTACACTCCACTAAAAATATTCATGACAACATTGTATAAGGTGCAAAGCGCTGAAGGTTTGTTAAGAACTTAAATCCTGGTATCATGGTAACAACAGTTGGATACAGGCATCAGTTGTTTCAACTGGTTGCCTGCACAATAAATTGTCTAAAAGTAAAACATAAATTCACCTGTCTTCATCATCATCATCATCTGCCCCAAACAAGTCATCATTCAGGAGAGGATCGGATCTCATTGCTTTCTGTGTGTTGTTGAAATCCAAATCTATTCGGAATTCCGTGTTTGATGTCATCAGCTCTCTGTAATGTCCAAAATTTATTAAATTATTTTTTTATTGACAAGTGGTATCCTTTAGAGTAACAAATTATACACTCGGCGTCAAAAAAATCGCACATCTCGGAAATTTTGTTTTGAACGAATATAGCTCATATATTATTTGTTGCACCCTAACAATATTATTATCATTTGAAAGCGCGATTAATGACCTTTAAAATGGAGTATTGTTTGTTATCGTAAAAATAATGATCTCCGGAAAATTTGCGTTTGAAATCAAAAGTTCCGTAGCACGCTTTTAACAGGTCACTAATTGCGGCCCCAAGGATGGGTATAAAAGAGGGGGTAATGGTCAGTTATGGGTCATTCAGTATCCAGGCGTCACTGAGGACACACCTAAACAGCTACAGCAAGAAAAAACCTTCGGAAAATGGACACCACACCGGAAGAAGCAGCTCAAGTGATTGCACTTCTCCAATCTGGACTACGACAGGCAGAAGTTGCTCGGCATCTGAACATCAGTCGTTTTCGAGTGCGACAAGTGTTACAGCGTTTCGAGGAGACTGGCGGCTACATCAGGAGGCGTGGTTCCGGGAGACGACGCTGTACTTCCCGTCAAGACGACCGGTACATCGTGACGACCTCTTTGAGAAATCGTTTTTCCAACGCTGTTGAGCTCCAGCAACAGCTTTGAGCAGCTCGCAGAACGTCGGTGAGCGTCTCGACGATTAGAAGACGACTACGAGAGAGGAATTTGATGCCCCACCGAGCCGCTACGGGCCCCCAACTGACTGCACAGCACCGGACTGCCAGAAGAGGATTTCGCGCTTCACACGAGAATTGGACGTTCGCCCAATGGAGCAAGGTCCTCTTTTCTGACGAGACGAGGGTGTGCCTTTACACCAACGATAGGCGCAGGAGGGCATACAGAAGACCTGGGGAGCGGTACACAGAAGCCTGCACCGTAGAAACCGTCGGCTACGGAGGTGGATCCTGCATGTTCTGGGGCGGCATTTCTGTCGACGGGAAGACCGAACTTGTCTGCGTTTCCCGGACTGGTGGTGGCCGTGGCCAGGGATCCCTGAATGCTCAGCGTTACGTAGCGGAGATCCTGGATCAACATGTGGTCCCTTATGCTGATGTTGTTGGACGTGGCTTCCAGTTCATGCACGACAACGCCCGCAGCCATACAGCGCAAATTGTCAAGGACTACCTGCATGCTGCTGGTATCACCGTTATGGAGTGGCCAGCAAGGAGTCCTGACTTGAATCCCATCGAACACCTTTGGGATCAGCTGAAAAGGCGGGTACGGTCGCGTGATCCTGCTCCTGTCACTCTCGATGAGCTTCATGATGCCGTCATCGAGGAGTGGAACAACATCCCTCAAGAGAGCATCGTCACACTCATCAGGTCCATGAGTGACCGCTTGGCAGATCTTCGGAGGGCCAGAGGAGGCAACACTAGGTTTTAAGTTTAGTTTTAAGCTTTATTTCTTGTTATTGTTATGCTTTAAAATTTTGTAATTTTTGTGTAAATAAACGATTTTCCTTTTTCCTGGCAAATTTTCTTTTTTTTCGTACTGAATTTGATCGTAAATTTAAATTTTCTGATGGAGGGTTTTATTACCTTTAAAATGAGACCCCACAGTCATACCTTGTCATACACAATATAGGGTTTATGATCCCTCGAAAGGAAAATTTAAAAAGGTGCGATTTTTTGACGCCGAGTGTATAAACAAAGAAATTTTCTACTATAGAAATAAAATGTATTCAATTATCATTAACTTGTAAGCGGTATTATTATGCAAGTACTGAATTTGATTTACAATTTCATCCATTTCCATAAGTAAGTTTATAAAAGCGATATTTACTTTAAGTTTATTCCTTTTGAGAATTGAATCGGTTCTTCCAATGTATCTGCCACACTTATCGCTTCGTCCATTGTGGAAATATTATGGTCTCCTCTTAATTCAACAAAATATAAGGTTTAATTAAAATACCATTATTATACTGTATTATAATATAAATCAAGAGGAACTATCAAATCAAAAATATCAAAATTCTCGGTTGTCGGACAGCGGACTTCTCGGAACGGAAAACGGAAGTCACTTTCTCTTATCACATTGACACTGACAGTACTGTAACACTGACACTGCAGAGTGACTGTACATTCCGATACTTTCCCTAAGCGATAGCGGATGTAAATTATATTATTATAGTCAGTAAGCCGTCTAAAAAATCTTTCTACGATATATTTTACGGTAAATGTTACTTAGTTAATTATCAATGCACCAGTTTTTAATAAAATTCTAACATAAAGGTCTCGTAAATCCAAATTCACCCAAAAATGACTACATTCGTTCAATATTTGAACTTGCTCTATGCCATGCCGTTCCATTCGAATCATTCGTTCATTCAAATCGTTCAAATTCTTTCATTCATTTCTCAGTTTCTCTACTTTCTCTTGTCGGTTTCTTGTTTGAAGATCTTGAAGTTTTTTTCAAAAATTTCAAGTGCTCAGATAGAAGTACCTCTACAACTACATGAAAAGACTAATTTCTGAATCGCCGTCGTCATCGTCGTGAATTTCAGCTAAACACAATGTATTCGTAAGTATAAATTCTTGAATCATTTTATATTGACTTATTGTATGGTCAGCAGCTTGATTGTATTGTTTGGGAGAAGGCAGCGTAATTTTGAAACTGAGACTATAATTAAAAATACGTTTGTAAACTTGCTTAGGTTGTGTTCATATCGTATTTGAAATATTACCGTTAATTGAATTTATGTTTTTCCAATGCAATTCTTGTTTTTAAGCGTGACCTATTCGGTACAGGGAAATTGTGAATGAAGAAGTAAAAATTTCACGACAGTAAATGTACTTCATAAATTTACATTTAGTAAATAGGTACATAATTATAAGTATAATAAGGCCGCAGGGCAGCTTATGGCAAGCTGTTGGGCAGTAACGACCCCACGAACCCGAGTGCTCTTGAGAGTCGTTCAGGGTCCCCGCCTTAGCCGCGTCTTCGTCGGTCGGAGTGGAACCCCAAGGGGACCCATAAGCTCTCAGCTCTGGCTTGCCTTAATAAGCCATCCAGAGAGGAGTTCAGAGCTATATGCTCCCAGGGTGGAAGTGTACATTTGAGTAAGTCGTGAGTTGGTGCAGTGGCTGTCACAAGCCCCTGTGCTTAAAGCAGTAAAAACCTCTACACTCCTGAGCTGTGTGTACCGGTGTTGCTCCTGGCTGTCTCTAGTGACGGCATTTACAGGGGCCCATCTAATGAGCAGCAAGTCACCACCTGCCTTAATAGCAAAAATAAATCATTGTTATGGCAGACCTCTTTTCTATAGCTTCATCTGTGACCCATCCAACCTTCATTGCCATAGCTCATTAGGCTTTTCCATTTAATTTCCAATAGTCTATACAAACTAGATGTTTGCCGGGACCATTTACAGATTTACAGATAACTTTTGAACTGTAGGTCCAAAAAATTTGAAAAATATAGTGTATAGTGGTTTATAGAATACTTTAAAATAAAACTGTTTCTAATATAATCGGCCCAGATGTTTTTGAATAACTTTGGAACCCTACACTGAGTATGGCCAACACTCTTGGCCGGTTTCTTGCTAACTACTGACTAGCTGCTTGTCTAGAGATTATCTTATATTATTAGTGGGGCTCTTACACATCTTTTGTGTAATTGCCCCCTATTTTGCCCCTGCCCCATGGATTGTTCTTTCAACTGAATATATTTGAGGATGGACCTGTTATGAGTTTGTTATGTCTTTTGCTATTATTTCGAAAGCTTTTTGCAAGTCTACCTTGCAGTTTAGCTCTGAATGCCTAAGACCCGTCTGATTGTTCCACTCTTCCTGGTGCTTCAGTGTGTCCAGAGATTAAATACTTTCATATTTACAGCACCGTAATAGACCCAAAGCCTCACCAAATGATGACCTGCCCGTACAACAAGGCTCACCAAGTCGAACACTACAGGATGCACATTCATCTTCAGAAGTGTCGGAAGCAGTATCCAAACTGCTCGAAAGTGAACTGCCCGTTTGATAGCACTCATGTCATCAATGATGCTGAATTGGATGTAAGTTGTGAATGATAAGACTTTTATACGTTTTCAAACTATTGCTACGGTGTGTGGGTAGACCACAACTTATACCCGAAATTCGTGAAGATGGCATTTGCATTTGTTCTAAAATATCGGGTACTCAATAGTTTTCCCATTTTAAGTCATACTAATTATGTTAAAGACTAGTAAGACTATAAATCTGAGAAGCTATAGCCTCGTAAGGCTCATGCTCGAAATTTTGGAAATTTGTCTTGTATAGCCTTAGGAGGATACACATCATTAAACTATATTAGTCTAGTCCACTGCAGCAACTGTTTTGGTTTCCAAAAACTATACAGTGTGTTAACAACATGCAGGCTTTTATTGAAACTGAGCCATTTTATAAAAATTCTAATATTAAACGAAATTCCTTCCTTCATATCTATGACTATTAAAAAGTGGAATTCTTTACCGGCACATGTGTTTCCGCATACCTATAAGTTGGGACCCTTTAAACGAAGCGTGAAGAAGCATCTAGTGGGCCAGCAAGGCGGTGGCAACTGACAGGTTGCCGCCGCGATTTGGGCTCTACTTTTCACTTACGATCGGGTGGAGTGGAGCCACTTTGTTGTGCCAACATAAAAAAAAAAACATTTTCTAAGTAAAGTACAGTAAGAAGCAATGTAAAGTAAGGTAAGATGAAACGGTTTTTTTAATGGAGAAGACAAAATGCTACCACCAGCTGTGCCAGAAAGACGACTTCTTGTCTTACCCCATTAAAAATACCGTTTCATGTTATCTCACCTTACCTTACTTCAAAATGAATCGTTAATTAGCGCTTGACAATGACAATACGCAGCCACTCGCAGCGTTTCACAACTAAGCAGGATACGCATTACACTCAGATCATTCGAAGGAAATAAAATGAATTGTCCAGTTAATTTAATTCCTAGTTAATAATACTTGAAAACGATTGCCAGTAAGGGCTTGTTCATTAATCACGTCATACTGTATAGGGGGAGGGGGCCAAGAAAAAATCACCAATTACTTAAGTGTCACCATAGTTTGTCATCGGACAAATCACGAGTAATTTTTTGTCACTGTCTGCTGGACAGCATTATAGCTAGTAAAAAAAATCTATAAATAAAATACTTTTTAAATAAAACCATATGTCAAACCCTGAACTGAGTTTGAAAACTTCGCGGAAATTACATCGTAGTTGGCAAAATACTGTTTTCCCATCACGTGTGCTTAAAAAAGTACGTAAATTCAAGTGTTATTAAAAGAGGACTATTTACACGTCATATTGGCTAGGTTGTCCTTAAAATATATCACCAAATATCATTATGGGGGATGGGAGGGTCTAAAATAGGCCAAAATTGTATGACGTGATTAATGGACAAGCCCTAATGAGTAACATGGTAACACTGTATAACTTACTGTACTAATTGTCCACAGTTTCACGTATCAACATGCCCGAAGCGATTCCTGTTCGACACTCAGAAATATGTGGTTGAAGACGAGGTAATCCCACGGGATTTGCCACCAGTACCTGTTGTGCAGAGTGATGAAAACTGGGAGGATGTAAGTAGATACCCCCCCTTATTACCCTACTGTAGTGGTTGCCTATGAAGCTGGAGGTTCCGGGTTCGAATGCCGATGAGGGCATTATTTGTCACAAATTTTTGTTCCTAGGTCGTGGCTGTGTATGTATTTAATTAAGTATCTAAATGTATCTATCTATTATACATATCGTCGCTTGGTACCCACATCACAAGCCTAAATTCTTACTGTGGGACTAGGTTGCTTCGTATAAGATGTTCCAAAATATTTCGCTTACCAACTGCGATGCATACTATGTTTTTCATCACACTTGCGAGCAAAAAAATTTGTTAAGAGTTAAGACAAAATATTGTTAAGTAACGTACTAACATTTCTATTACGCATGCAAGCAATGGCGCGCTTACAAAGCAAATGTGATGAAATAGTACATTACGACACAAGTGCGAAAAACATGAAATCCGAAACTAGTGGCGATGTTTTTAAATCGACACGAGTTACGAATTTCCTTTTTCCACGTGTCTCGTACGACGTTTTTTTAGTACAGATGGCCCTCCGAAGTTTTGGACCTGACGTAAAATGACCCACTTCTCGCACTAGCGCGTAAAAAAGACACCACCTGTAATAAATATTGTATTTATTATTTATTTTCCTAACTAGTGCGCAAAAACTAACTTTGCGCACGCTTCGCGCGCGCTAATGTCTCTTTTTGACGCACTTGTTATGAAAAAGATCGTCCCTTACACGTGCAAAAACTTTTTTTAACTCGGGTGATTGTCGCCCTCGTTTCACTCGGGCTCCAATTTTCACCCTAGCCAAAAAAAAGTTTTCACGCACTAGTTAGGAAATGTAAAGCGTACGTTATATATTTTTTAGGAGCTGTGCACCTCATACGTCCCCGACGTGTCCAAGAAAGGTCCCCACATCATAACGAAAGTCAAGGGCGCTACGCCCTCCGAGCGCCGTAAGGCCAGAATGGAAGGCATCAAGAATTATCGGCCCATGCCTTCTGCTTCTGAGTAAGACTGTTCATTATAGCTTTACAATCGTAAGAAATAAACGGTTAAACGGTAAATGCACAGAGTGTAATATATTGTATGATTTAGATATGACTGTTAAAATTAGAATATACAGTATTATTATATTCGAAGTCTAAGTTTATTTTATCTACATCCATATCATAATTTCCCTATCCTCCTGCCGCCCAGACAATAAAAATTGCCAGTGAAATTTGAATGAATAGTGTAGGAATTAGAATAGGATTTCATTTGTTTGAGGGGACCTATTAATAGGCCTCTGGGCGGCAGGAGGGTATTATATATTCAGAAGCGGTAATGTAATGAATGACCTATCTTAAGAAACCGGTGCCTATCCTGTATCATAATGTTAACATTAAAGTACATCATAATGTTAACATTAAAGTATCGGTGTCAATACATTAATGTTACAAAGGGGTCCATATTGGCACTTATACAATTTTTTCTTCGAATATTTTTACTAATACCGTTTTTTACTCATAATCATCATTACTCCGAAAAATTTTTCTCATACTATTTTTCTTACTAAAAATTATACTTCTACATACAATGTTCATAACGATTTTTATTTCGAAATTTTATCCTCCTAAAGTCGTCAAGTAGATTAATCTATACTCATAAAGTTATTTGAAATAAATTGTTTATTTATAAACATTTTCCCATTAGGTTCACTCTATTGTGGTATAATTCTTTTATGAATAACATAACATAAACTATGTAGTCATAATGGGTTTTGTGCAGAAACTGTTGTGACATACTCAACTTTAGCATATTTCTTTGTGGCAGATTTCGAGTTGTTCGAATATTATTCGAGCATAATAATTTCGATGTTCCTATTTATGATGAGGCATAATCTGGATGTGCATAAAAAGTATCGGCATAGTTTGTTTTAGCATAACAGAGAAGGAATAATTACAACCTCTCAATATAATCGAGGTAGTAGTAATATTCTATACGTTACTTACTGTGTTACTGAGCTGAGTACTTTCTAGGTTGCTAAAAAAAAAAATAACCTCGAAGACTAAGGCGGGAGCAAAGCTCCCGCCTTAGTCTTCTAACCTAACCTATCCGATTCGGATCTGCCCCGGAAGGTTTTGTTCGCTCGCTTCGCTCGCTCACTGCAGAAATTTTCACCCTAACAGCAAATTCTGCCTGACGAAAAAGGCAAGTTTCGAACATGTGGCTACATGCCCAAAAAAAAAAATGCAAATCTAATTTCTGTCTCATAACACTCGGCGTAATTAATGATATGCCAAGATAGTTTCGGACAAAGTAATATTCGAAATATTGTTATTTAAGCCAAGTGATGTTTCTGTCTCATTAAGTTGATGCCAAAATAGATTATACCAAGTCTGTTATGTCCTAAGCGTTTCGGACAAAAAAAGTTTAGAGGGAACCCGTTTAGTACAGTACCTACTCTGCCACAACCTGATTTGCGCAGGTAGCTAGTTTACAGTAATAGTACGATTTATATTTAATTAATAATATAAATCATATAGCATAAAATAAGTATAGTGAAAAATTATATAAACATAAAAGTTAGTACTAAAAATATGTATGAAAAACAATATTATGAACATAAATAATTCTATGTGGTGATGATTATGAACAAAGATTATTCTAAATACCGATCATTATGAAGTTAAATTGTATAAGAAAAATTTTCGGAGTTCCAATAATCTAAGTTGCAATTTTATAAATACTTTGGCGCACCCGTTACAAAGTCAACCTCTTTCTGTTTTTTTTATCAAAAAATATTTATTGTAGGATATTTTTACACAAACCAGTATTTGAATAGTTATATATAGAGGTATTTTACAAATCAAAATGTTTATTTGCATAGACACAGTTTAAGGATGTTACATTACATTGAGAACCATGTATCTAGCTTGCGTGCAAGCGTGCAAATGTCAGCCATGAACACTATTATAACTATTCAATAGGTACTAAATTCTAAATAAATATGCAATGTCCAAGATAACAGGGATTATTAAAATGAGATAAAATACAAAAAATTACTTAGTGGATATCAATGTACATAAAGGTAAATTGGCATTCTAAATTTATGATATGGAGGTAGATAAAGTTATTTATATGACTGTACATAATTCACACTCGTGTGATCTTATTATGAAACTCGCCTACGGCTCGTTTCATAAAACCACACTCCTGTTTAGTGCCTAATATGTACAGTCACATGGTCACGTGACCATAATAATGTATGGTCACGTGACTTTTCGGTCGACTGAGTCTACTCTGTCATTCTCAGACATTTATTACTAGCTTATCTCATATTGTATAGATACTATTACAGAATTGCAGCTTGGATAGGCCTGCAGTGCTTGACGCCGCTTTAGTTTTCGATATGGGTCATTTTCCTTTAGGTCTAGTTATAAAGGTTTGATTTGTTTTTGTTTTTATATTATAATGTAAATCTTGTCACTTTGGTATAGTGCCCATGTCAAGAACTAGGGTAGACTTAAGGTAGAAGTAGCTCAAGTCTGCCCTGCGTTTAATCTCTAAAAGGGCTTGTCTATTAATCACGTCATACGATTTTGGCCTGTTTTAGACCCCCCATCCCCTGTGGTGATAATTGGTGATATTTTTTGGACCCTAGCCAATATGACGTGTAATTTTTTGCCAACTTAAGTAGTCCTTTTAATAACACTTGAATTTACGAACTTTTTTGCCAACTACGAGGTAAAAGTGTTTTATAAAATGTAGATATTTTTAACTGCTATAATGCTGTTCAGCATATTCGAGAGTAACAAAAAATTACACGTGATTTGTCCCATGACTCCCCCTCCCCAATGGTGATTATTGGTGATTTTTTTTGACCTCCATGGCCTGCCCCTATACAGTATGACGTGATTAATGGACAAGCCCAAACTGACTGATTGATAATCGAAAACTTATATAATTATAAGGACACTAATTTAAGACAATTCTATTAAGTTACTTAAAAAAAGTTTAAAAATTGTTATGTTATATTTGTGAACGATTCTGTTGCCATGTCGATGCATATCAATATCATAAATGCCGCAATCCTGATTACTACCTGGGGCCTATTGTATAACAAATTACAACTAAAATTACAAACGGAAGTCTCTTTTCTAACTCTCTTACTAGAAAGAGACCCCAGGGGGCTATTCCATAACAAATTAGAATTATAACTAATAATATGTACTAGCGGAAGTTTGGATTGCAGTGAGCATTATATTTATAAGCAACAATATGTATTTCGTTTTGATCGTGAAATTACAGGCATGTGTATAAATATACGGTCCTATGTTTCAATAATTATAATTGTGTTAACAAGTGCCATAAGTTTTCTAATGTTTATGTGAATAAACTAATGTAAGTATGTACATGTTTCGTATTTATTTGTCTCATATAAAAACCTTTAGTTTTTTCTTCAACACTGGGGTGTCATTGTCAGATCTCGTCTTTTCCGTGGACATACAGAATAATTAAGGAATTCACACTAATTTTGGAATAAAACGCTTAACAGTACAACTAGGTCAAAACACACACCTGTATACTCCACTTCATATATGCCAAAGGTTAATTACCACGAAAATGTAATATAGAACCATATGTTCGGGCAGCAAGGTGCTATCTCCACATGATTTGTAACCAACAACCACAAAGTAATGACAAACGGGACTTGATCACATTAAATATGAGTGATAATTGCCAAAGTCAAGGAAATTTATTTATGTGCCTTTTCATACTTTGTCATAGTGACAACTATATGGGGTCCCTAGAAGCTCCCATATTGATAGTCACTGTGACAAAGTGTGAAATGGTACCTATGTGATGACATTTCCTTGGCTGTCCCTGTCAGTCACATTTATACTTGAAAAATGATGCAATGACTGGAGTTATGCCATTGATACCTCAAGAAAAAAAAATACAAATTAAAAACCATAAATAAATGCATTTATTTCTCTTAACCTAGCAAGTAGAACTTTAATTTTCAACTCTCATTAAGCGCTTTTTAAATAATCTTCATCCATTTTCTCAAACTTTTCTTTATAATCCTCTGGAACATCCACGGCTGATAAATCCTCAGCACCTACTTCAGATTCCTTCTGAATTAAGATATCAACAACATTCTCACATGCCAACAGAACCTTTGGGTCTTTTTCCCATTTGTGATATTCCCGTAACACATAATACACTCCGTTATCTCGTAGAATTTCTCTGCAGTTCCGTTTACTACAGAACTTGTTAAGTGTCTCAAGTATCATTCTACGTATGTCAATATCTATTTCTCTCTTTTTCTCTTTAGGTAAGTATTGTAATGCTATTGGCAGAACGTCCATTTCTTCATCCGGATAGTCCTCGTTACCCATCAATGGGCTTAGAAGATAAGTAAGTATATCTAAATCTGGGTTTAACAATATGTCGTGATATTCAACATCAAATGATAAGTTTCTGATTGTACCGATAGCCCCTCCGCGACGTATATTAGATTGTTCATAGTTACAGAATGGTAGGATTTTGATCAAAGGTACGTGTGGGTTTTCTTCTGTCAGCCATTTACGTATTCTATTGCTACAGCTGAGATTACTAAACATGGCTGCAAGATAGTGTAACTTTGAACCAGTTTTGTTGAAGTCAATATTGACGTAAACATTCAAAATATCATTTAATTTTGGGATTATTGTGTTCAAACATACTTCCAATTCATCTTCTAGCCGTGTTATATTGGAGAGTATCATACAAGCAGCATCCGCATCTTTCTTATTAGGATTAAGTACATAACCTATAAGTAACTCGAGTATATTTTTACTGGTACTCGGTTTATATTTCAGTATCTCAGAGGCTCCTTTAACGTCGGCTGTGATGTTTACAAGAGCCAAAAGAGCGTTTCTGGCGATCTCATCGACATTATCACTAGTTAACTCAATGATACTAGCAATCACTTGTTCGTTTTTGAGCAGCGTATTAATTCCGTCTTCGCTGCCTGATAAGCCAACCAAATGATCCAATGCAATATGTTTCAAGTCTAACCTGGCGTCAGGTTTCATGAATTGTACTAATTCGTCGAGTGGGTCTTTCGACATCCTTAATTTTTGGGATAGCAGTAAGAAAGAAGTAAATAAAAACGTACGAAATACACGACATTCACGACAATGTGTTTTTGACATTAAAATGACATTGACATAAAAAAATGTTGCTATTGCAAAGAAATGAATGAATCATCATTTCATACGTCTAATTTTGTTCATTGTTTATTATTAATGTAAAGATTGAAAAAATGTAAAGCTTAAAAAAATCATAATAAATCTTAAATATTAAGACATAATCCATAAATAATTTTACGGGTAATGCCATCTAATAGTGGATATTGTTAAAGTTACACGTAAGTGGCGACATCTGTGACCCAGTAGCCAAACATAAATCTTAAACAGCGAAAGCGAAGGTCAGCTTTCGTTGTTAACATTGTTTAACTAGATGGCGGTGCTACCTGGTATTCCAATTTCCAAATTATTATTAAAAATATTATTTCATTGGACTGTTATGCCAAATTCTTTTCTAGGAGTTAATTAGGAAAATAAGACAACAATATCATTAAGATCGCCTTTATTAAAACTTTAAATAAAACATTTGTTTGATTTGTAAGTACTTGAACTACTTTCCAAAAATGCAGTAGCAATCACTAAATTACGTTAAACTTTGAAATTACATCTACTCTTAAATCTATTAGTCTACTAAACATTCTGGAGTATAGATTATTTCAGCAAAAATCGATAGAAAAAAATATACAAAGTGTGTTCCTATAAGCGTGCCATTTTTATGTTTTTACATTTAAAATATTTACTAAATTTTCTAATTACCAAAGTGTGCTTTACACATTTTTTTTTAAATCGAGTAGCATTACTAGTTATATAATTCGTGATAGTTTGGTAAATCTATTTACATTTTATTAGATGGACGGATTATTCAGGCACAAACATTAATATTTTTATTACGTAGGTTGATATTAGCATATTTTTTAGTAGACTACGATGCGTAATATTACTAAGAATTACTGGGGTCAGCGTGATATAATTAGTAGCAAAGTAGAAAGTAGCGATAAAAAAAAATCGCCTATGCGCTGCCTACCCTGAGGACTTAGATGGATTGCCTCTATGCCAGTATTACACCGGCTATCTTACCCCCAAACTGAAACACAGCAGTGCAGACACTGCTATTTAGTGGCAGGTTAACGGGTTAGAGGGTGGTAGCTATGCGGACGGACCCTGCATGAGGTCCTACCACCAGCAAATACCGAACTATTTGGCCACTTTGATTGCTACTAAGTATTTGTCGCTGACTGTACAAGTACACACTAACCATTATTCATAAACGTCTTCTATCTTAACAAGTTTATAAGTATTGTTTGTCCCTTTTGGTCTTATAGACATATTGATAAGACCGTAACGGCCCGGCCACGACATTGGTCTAAGGCGACCAGCGGCGAGCGAATCCATGAGTTAGAGCGGGATGCCGATATGGGTAGTCTTTCTCGCGCGTATGGTTTTCCGCTAAGCCGGTCGCCTTAGACCAATGTCGTGGCCAGGTCATAAGGGACAAACATGACTTTACTGTCATCCCTTTCGGTCTTCGAGACTTATTGATAAGACCGTAAGGGATAAATATGACTTTACTGTCGTCCCTTTCGGTCTTAGAGACTTATTGATAAGACCTTAAGGGACAAACATGACTTTACTGTCGTCCCTTTCGGTCTTCGAGACTTATTGATAAGACCGTAAGGGACCAACGTGACTTTAGTGTCGTCCCTTTCGGGCTTAGAGACTATTGATAAGATCGTAAGGGACAAACATGAAATTACTTTCGTCTCTTTCGATCTTATATACATATTGATAAGACCGTAAGGGACAAACATGACTTTACTGTCGTCCCTTTCGGTCTTAGAGACTTATTGATACGACCGTAAGGGACAAACATGACATTACTGTCGTCCCTTTCGGTCTTAGATACTTATTGATAAGACCGTAAGGGACTAACATGACTTTAGTGTCGTCCCTTTCGGTCTCAGAGACTTATTGATAAGACAATAGGAACTTATCTTAAGATAGTAGACGTTTATGATTAAGGGGATAATACTATAAGTGCTTTATGCATTATACAGAAACAACAGTACATTGTTGAATATTAAAATTACTTAATATTTAAAAGCATAATTAAAAGTACCTTGGAGCAATATTATGAGCTTGGTAATTATAAGTTGCGATATTTTATCGGACGTTTGGGAATTCATGCTGATTGTTACTTTGCACTTGTATTTATAGGACACTGGACGGCACAAGAATGATAGTTAAAAGGGCGTTCTATTGCATTACCTACTAGTTTAGCAAAATATTGAAGACTAGTTTAATTACCAGGACGGGATCACAAACAAAATAATAGTTGATCCACCATTATTATTTATACATATAACTAAACTCATAATTATTTAAAAATAACATTTAGCTGATAAAATTTACGATTAATTAAGTGCAGACACTCGTGCTGGATTAGTTCGTCAACATCTTTCTTATGCAGGAAACTACGACGATGGCGAAGAGTGATGTTTTCAAGATGTCGGCATCTGAAAGGTCATGAAAATATGTCAATATCAAAATATTCATTATTTAAGTAGGCCTAGAAACAAGTATTTTTTTGTCATAATAGGTAAACGTTTGACTACTACGAACAAACAAAACATGGAAGCCGCATGCCATACTAAATTGCCTTTCAAAAACGGTCCTGAATTTTAGTTGACAAGTGTCACCCCCTCTTCAATGCATCACGGTACTGAATTATATTTCGAGAAATATAAATTGAATGTTTATTTTTACTATAATGTAGCAATTTATATTTCATGAACTATACAATGTAAACCTATAAAAACTTAAATCGCCATTTAAAAATAGTTGTGATTGGTCCATCAAAGTTTTGATTGGCTATATTCTATAAACATTTGTCAAAGATGTTGCGCCGAAATATGCGTGGTATTCAGAAAGGCGCTATGTCCTGCCCATCTTGGCACAATCGAACAATTGTTTTCGGGGACATTTTTGAGCAGGCGTTAGACGTCCATGATATATGGTCGCAGTTTGACTACGATCATACCTGCTGGTAAGTGATGATGCAGTATAAGGTGGAGCACGTTTACCTATGAGATACCTATTCACTCTTGCCTTGAAGATATTCAGATTCCGGAAACACCGTTTCGGGCAAGGCATTCCACTCTTTGGCAGTTCGCATGAGGAAAAAGTACTTTCGAATGATCTTTGGTACTTATACTCGGTCCCAAACAAAACAGACAACAACTCATGCCAAGTGCGAGTCGGACTCGCGTGCGAAGGGTTCCGTACCATTATCAATTTATTATTAAAAAATACAGTTAAATCAACCTACCTCAAAAACTATTGGAGATAATTTAATCAAACCAAAAATCGTTGATAGAGTTTAATAATGTGCATAACATATCTTTTTTTTCGAATTTTATATCACGTAGTTCAAAACATAGAGGGGGGGACACATTTTTCACACTTTGAGAGCTGATGTCTCGAAAACGATTTACTTAAATAAAAATGAGATTTATAATTCATATCATTTTCAAAGACCTTTCTATTAATACCCCACACGCTTATATACAACTAAAAAAAATGTTCTATCCCTCAGTTACATGTATGGAGGGCCCCACCCCAATAGTTTTTTTTACAATTTAGTACCTATCATAATCCTGTAGCGGTTTATAGGTACATCACATATCCTTACCGAATTTCGTTACTGTAGCACTTATAGTTTCCGAGTAAATCGGCTGTAACAGACGGACAGACGGACATGGCGAATCTATAAGGGTTCCGTTTTTGCCATTTTGGCTACGGAACCCTAAAAACATGGACAAAGCCTAAAAGAAGGTTGCGACTGATGCTTATTAAATAAATTTTACGAGTTGAAGTTGCAGTATTGGACTATAGTTGGATGGTTTTCCCATTTTTAGATAAATCATTCATATTTATTAGTACGATAAATGTAAAAATAAATCTACGAACGTGTTCCACGATACAAATGGGTCAAAATTCTTTTCGTTGTCTTGTTTATACCACTCTGTCACGATTTTAGTTGCTGTTTAGACTTAGTACATAAAAAAAATCCGGTACACTTGTATTTATTTTTCACGCTAGATTTTAATCCATACATCAGATATTAAAAACAAAATATCATCTTGTACAAAAATCACAACTGCGTCACGTTTTTTAGGGACACAAAATAATTTTGGCCCAAATTCTATTGAAAGTCGGCCATATTTGTTTAGTGTTTCGGATTCTACTAACGGACGGTATGGATGCTTTGTCCCTAGCGTTTTTTTATGAAATAGGAGGCACAAGCGTATTGCCTGATGGTAAGCGATCACCTTCAGCGTATAAAGAACAAAGTTTTACTTACCACTGCAAGTGTGATCCTTCTCTCTGAAGCCACTATCCGTGTCACAGAGACAGATGGTATCTCTCGGCCCCAGCATCCGCAGATGAGGAGACTTATCGGTGGCGTTAGGTGTTCCGCAGGTCAAGCCATCGTTGCATTCATCAGCCGTGGTACAGGCGTGGTATAGTGCTGTGAACGTTAATAATTTAATGAATACATGACTGAAAATAGGGAGGTGTTCACGGGGTGGTGACGGCAGTAAGAATATACTAGGAGGAAAGGGGAAAAATGTAACAGCATATTCCGGAGGCTCGAAGCAAAAAATGTTAAAACTTTAGTGGTTGTACTCCGTTTAAATAAAAAACATAAAATCATTGATGTCATGATCAACGAAGATCATTTTCTAAAATACGTTTATATAATTATATTTATAGTTATAATTTCTCACTAAAGTTTAAATTCAACAACAAGAAAAGTTCTGGTTGTGTCGTACCAAGAGGTACAAGACATTTTCGGAGAATTGGATGCGTTAGAGATTACTACACCGGCAGAGAACAGCTCTTAAATTTCAAGAGAGAGAGATAAGACATGACTAAATATGAGTAGTTGGCTGGTGGGGCCCAAAAATGCTCAAGTGGTCACCATGGCTTGGCAATCGCAGCGAGCGACGACCCACAAGATGGGCAGATGACCTTACGAAAGTAGCCGGGAGACGCCGAATCTAGATCGGTATATATGGAGGCCCAAAGAAGGTCTACATGGTGTCTGGTGATGGACGTCTTTGGATGTCAAAATAAAGCTAAATCGAGCCTTCATTTTTAACCTTTAACCGCCGTGAATTATTCATCGTCCGTGCCCGTGTCGCCACCAATACAAAATTACACCATGCTGATTATTAGCTTGCATTTGATGGGACTAAGTTTTACATCATAAAATCCGAATAAGACCTTGGCCTTATTTATCAGACTCTGGCGAAGTGAGCCATGATATTGAATGTCTGATATATCAGACTACGGCGGTTAAAAGGTTAAATTTGGCAAATTTTGTTTCTGACGAGTAGCATTACAAGTGTAAACAGGGAAAGTGTTAAAATGGATTCAACTTCTTTTACTTTAGTAAATATTTTGAGTGAAGTTCTAACTCAGGAAAAATAAAAGCATCAAGGTACATGTTCTGAACAATTTGCGGCCGACACGAAACTGCCATTAAAATCAAATTAAAGAATTTCACAAAAATATTGTACACAACGAGAAAATTCATGTTAACATAACTTAGATTTAGGCATCTGCCGCGAAAACTGACAGACGTGGGTTCGAGTTTGAAGCCCAACTCTAGGTATTTTTAGTGTCTGGGATGCTACATGTGTAGATACCCTGGCGCCGTCCCATATTCCAAGCACCAGAGTTAGTGCTTTCTTAGTGCATCTTTAGCAGAAGACCTCAAGCGTCGCAAATATGCTGCCCTCGGTAGCAGCTACATATTTGCGGCGTTTGGGGTTGAAACACTGGGGCCGTGGGAGCCAAGCGCGCGTCGCCTCTATATAAGGACATTTCCAAGCGCCTTGTAGAGGCGTCGGGTGACCAGAGGGCTGGCCAGTATTTCGCGCAAAGACTCAGCATAGCTGTCCAGCGCGGCAATGCGGCTAGCCTTCTGGGCACTCTACTTCCCCAGCAAGACCTGGGGCAATTTTTTTATCTACAATTTATTTTTATTGTCTTAGTACTTTATTCTTGTGTTTTTTGAAATAAAAAATATGTGTTTTTAGTGTTTCGTATTTCGTACCCAACGGGTAAAAAGGTATTATTAAGGCTCCTCTGTCTGTCCGTCTGTCTGTATCTCGTGGATCGTGATAAAGTCAAAGTCCAACTATACTTTATTCAAGTAAGCTTATTAATAAGCATTTTCGAATCGTCTGACATTATCAAGAGAGGGAGAAAAAAATCTACTACTGGTTCAAACCCTACACCCTTCCTGAGAAGAACCAGTAAGAAACTCAGATGGACTTATTTTTTCAAAATAGTAGAATAATACATCTTATTAAAATAACATGCATTAAATAATTCATTCCAAAAAATAGTTGACAGTTGATAGTTAGACAGTTGAATTTTTCACAGATGCTGTTTCTCTGTTACCACTCTAACAACAAATACTAAAAAGTATAACGAAGTAGATCTTTAAGGAGGTTCCCAATCACAGACAAAGAATGTGATATTTTTTTGTGAATGAAGAGAAAACAGCAACAATATATTCTCGTCTAGAAAGAAGAGTGAGACTGCAGGGCCGTGTGCCATATCAAAATGAGGCCTATTTATGTGTACTTTATACAAAAAGAGAAAAATAATAAAATGGGTAACAATAACAATTGTTTTCATCAGGTGGAATTCTTGCGTTATTTTGACACCCGTTTTTTGTTGGGACACCCAGTACTTATAGTACCCGGGTGGCTTGGATATCAATCGGTTGACTGTACATAACAAGTTCTTGCTGGTAAAATGGTTACCTCTGATCAATAGCGCTTTCGTGCAGTGCGGCCAATTAAAAGGTATCACGAGGTCGATCAAGGTCAGCCTTTCTTTAAACGTTGGTTTCACTGTTACATGTGAGATTTGGTCGATTTAAGAGCAGATTAGGAAGCAGTATACATAGTTGGTTAATTGGAACGTCCTTCAGATATCCTTCAAAGTCAAGTACAATAACAAAACATCTATTGTATTTAGAAACTATGTTCTGAGGTAAAAACAACCGATGGGTGGTGATGATGAAGGCAGTAAGAATACATTTGTCATCTGTCTGTCAGTCTAATGACGCCTTCGATATCCTTAAAATTTGCGGAATCCGAAGTCCGCGAAACTACAGAGTTTATTGCTGTGTTCTATTCTCGATTTCATTTAAAAGTTAGTAATTTGTATACCGTTCTTAAAATTAGTACCCACAACTCCATCGCACGATTAAAAAACACAATACATTCATTAAAAAACCTATAATTTCATACGCCCTTTTATTAACTCATTTCGTGTCCAAGATATCTAAACTTCGTGCACAGCTACGTAATTACAAGAAAGTTTGCATGTCTCTACTTACTAATAATTCCCGCATAAGGTCGTAGACTTGTGGCGGTCAATTTGTATTAAACCGATATTTTGTCCAGTCACGTATAGATTTTACGTATAAATTCATTTCAGAAGTTTAATAAGTTGCGAAACTTCTATTAAAAATGTTTTCGGCTGTATAAATTTTACAAGCGATCTAATCATGCCAAAACCATTCTAAATACATACCTCTTAAGGTATATATTATGGCTTGTTTACTCAATTGTGAAATAAAATATTCTTCATAACACTTTTTCATCAGTTCTAATGAAAATTCTCGGAAATATCCGATTATATTCCCGCAATTTTGAGAATGTTAACAAATTTGTACAGCCCTTGGAACATTTTTTTTGTCATATCAAGATCGAAAAACTCGCGATTCTGGATGGAAATAGTATTAACAGTTCCAAATAAAAAAAGTAGGGGTCAATTTCGAATAAAAAATGGCCATTCAACATCACGCAGCTACATTTTTTTTTGATTTGCTGCTTTTTTCTACTGCCAAGGTTTTTGAAGTATATAGTCTATACTTACACTTAGACAGAGCAGTCTCGCACAGCCCATTGACCGGCGCACTGTTGTCCCCACACAGACACCTCGTCTGTGAGTCGAAGTGAGTCCTCACGCAGGAGCTTCCAGGGACCGCGATGCATTCTGCTAGTCTTGAACACGGCTTGGCTGGAAAACAAAAAGGTATTACCGATCATAGAATAGTACGCGAATCCCGTCGTAAAACGAAGCAAACGGTTGGAGGATGATGGTATTTCGTGAGTACAGTCAGTTTCGTGAGTAGTCAGTCGTTGATTACAGCCTGTTTTTGAGCTATTTTTTAAATTAATTATTAGTTTTGAACAGCTGTGGCAGCTTTAGCCAGTCATACCCACGCCGTGTTCATACCAATGACCATTATAAAAATGTAAGTTCAATTATTATAGGATCCGTTGTATAAAATTACTGCGAATTTGTGAGAGACTAATTTTAAATAGTCCTGAAATTAGCAAGATATCTGTAGAATAAAATATTTTGCTAGAGACTCAATTTCTAAAAAAATATGTGTAATTGGCGCAGTCGGTAGGATAGCGACAATGATTCTTTTCTTTTTTGAAGTGATAATTATTTTCATATCCCCTTATTCATAAACATCTCGTCTAAGTTACGAGCTAAGCTGCTAAATATTGTTTGTCCCTTTCGATCCTGTCAATGTATCTATAAGATAGAAAGGAATAAACAATAATTAGCGGCTTGCTAAGTTAGGTTTTATGAATATTGGGGCTATATTTTATTATACCGGGTGTTTGATTGGGATTATCTAGAACTTAGTGTCTGCTGGGTAACCTAATCCCAAGAATTAGCGTAAGCACCAGCGTTGGGAGTCAATTGTCGTCTGATCCCACATCGAGGGGAAGTAAGGTTTTTGTTGATTTATAAAGGTATCTTGGCGTAATTTTAACTAGTAAAATATGTAGATTACATTGTAACCAAGTGTTAACCTTTCGTGAAACTATAAAACTTAGCAGCTTTTTAGATCGTTTTGCTTAGGGTTGTCAGACTGAAAACTCTTTTGCTGGGTTTTTAATTTTTTTAAGAATAAAATTTGTAAAATAAAACCCGTGGATCTGAAGAGTTGTAATATCTCATCTCGAATATTTCGATTTCGAATATCTCGCGCTATTAAGGTACAATATTTATTTTCTGGGCTATATGATTTGTTTCTAATAGTAGTTTTAATTTATTATTTAATCATCACATTGACACGAAATCCAACAAATTTTAAAACATGCATATTGCATAATACATTTAGATTAACACTTTCATTGCGGACGAGCGCTCGTAGCCGATCCCGTGATTTACTACAGAGACGCCGATTATTCCCACAGAGACGCCTTGGTTAGAATGACAGAAACAAATTCGCTGGCGGTAGTAATTATGGCATTTTTTTAATGAAGTACTTCTGGCAATCATCGAGATACACAAAAAGGATATTTTCAAATATTCAAGTGCACACTATTTTTATGCAATTGATGACATTTTATATAGTATTTTTACAAAACTTAGAAACTTTAGGTTCATGTGGCCCCAGCGCACGCAAATTGTTTGCTAAAATCGCGAAACGTCTGGTTGATGTAACTAAAGACCGAAGAGCTGGCGACTTCCTCGCACAACGCATCAGCATTGCGATACAGCGAGGAAATGCCGCCAGCATCCTCGATACAATGCCATAAAGGCCAATCCTAGATATAGGTTAGGTTAAGTAGATTAGTTAAATTGAATCTATTATGTACATAAATTGTAGTTTTGAAAATGAGTATTTTTTAATGTTTATTATTTGTATAGAAAGCAAGATTAATTATTTAATTGATTTATCTTAGAATAAAAAATATATGAAAACTATTTAGGTAAATAAAATTAGTATTTTGTAACACGAGTAATTCCTGAAGTTTATAAATACGGAAAAACGTACAAAAATAATGCTGGTAACCTTAACCGCATGAAAAAACAGGGTTGGCGTGAAAATATATGCTAATAAGTACCCAAATGATAGCAAAAAGTGGAGCAAAGGTTAACCAAAGAACTTGTAAGAATTTTGTTTACTTTACTGTTTAATAATATTCATTTTTCCAGGTTACAGTTAGATTTCACTCTATTCGAAATAAGCCATTTTGATATGTATTAATATACAGGGTGAACGATATGAAGTGTTATCATGTAGATTTTATTAAATCTGGTGTCAAAGTAATAGCGGCTTATTATCGGAAATATGTTTTGGACACCGCATTGAAGTCTTAGGCACGCAAACATTTGGGTTGTAGACCGCAAACATAAGAACAAAACTGAGCTTCGGCTTATAAAGATCATAAGAACCAAAAATGGCTGAAACCCGAATTTCACGTGTCATTTCTCCAGTGCATTGAGTTTCACACTTTTTATTTGGTCTATTTTGAAGAGAAAGGTGAGAGCAATTAAACATGCTAGTATAAATTCAATGAAGAAAGCTATCGTATTTCTCTGGCACATACCACTACCCAGTGGTCACAAATGTGCTGCGAGTCAAACATTTTTTTACCATTTGAAGACCATAGTCAAGGCAAAGGGTCTATTGATTAAATAGTATATTAACTAAAAGTAAATTTAACCACAAATTGTAATACCTTTCCTCTTGTTTTTTCTTACTTATCGTAATAAATTGTTGCAACTAAAAAATCGCAGTCCTTTGAAATTGGTAACACTTCATTATCGTTCCCCTGTATGGATTTTCATTGATAACTTACAATCAAATAAATACTTTCATAATTGAAACAATTTAACGGAAAGAGTTTTTTGAATACTTTGAAAATAATTTGCATTAAGTAAAGAAGGTAATATACTTTTTCCTTTGTTTTTGGTCATCTTTATGTTCCTTATACATGGTGGTCAAAAAAGAAGTGCATTTTCTGTGTGATTTTGGGGACTCGTAATAGGTTTTAGAAGGAAACGGGAGTTTCAAAATTGTTGATTTTTTTTGATAATACGTAGGCACCTAAGTACTAGGTGCTAGGTATCATAACTACGTAGAACGACTAATTAGCTTCTTAAACTTGAACTTATTAAACCCTCAAGGGGCGTATTCTACTTCCCGAAATTGCACTAGCAGTTGTATCACGCTTGTTTTTTTGCCAACCTGTAAACTGTTTACGTATTACTCAAAAGACCCCAGTATACAGAGGCCGCGAGCAAGACAACGCTACTCCTCTAACGTATACCTGCATCCTATAGATTGGCCTACATTGGGCCAATGTCTGCCTGAAGTCAGTAGACCTTCATAAAAAGGCCTTGTTAAAAGTAGCCTAAATAGACTCCGGATATAACAACGCCGTCCATTTCCGTTAGCCTATAGAGTCCAATTGTCTATGGTACGTTAGATATTTTTATTTCTTGAAAATTACCAACATTGCCTATCGATAAGCTTAGAATTGGAAGTATTAATTGTAAAACCAGTCCTCAAATTAACTTTATTGTCTGCCTGCGAGCATGGGTGTAACGTCATGCCCGAAACGTCAGGATAAAATTAAACGTAAGTTTACGCGTTTAATACCCGTTTGTAGTTAAAATATGAGTGATAATCGTGAAAGTTTAAAACAATGTAACTTTATAGAGCGGTTGCGGGCCGCAACCCAACCTAACTTGTAATCTAAATTAACAACATATCATTTGCCCGTAACAATATTCGCCATAGGAACTGTGTTGGGAAATTAACCGGAAATAGCACATCACTAGCGGAAAGGCCACAACGGCATCTGAAAACATATCTTTTTGCTATGGTAATTCCAGCGATAGAGGCACTTAAATAACATTTAAAAAGGTCAAAATACCACAAACTTGCTATAAAAAACCGTAAATTTATTTCCACAATCGCACACTAGGATGTGTAATTTAACGGATCTTTTTGCTTTCAACAGTCGGCCTATTTTAAAATACAGTTCCAACTGATATTCAAATTCAAAACTCGAACACAGATAGAACAGTAGCTGGCGTCAGGCGTCATCAATTTTAAAAAGACCCGCGATAATATACCTAAAACAGAGAACTTATGGTTCATAATATAATGGTAAGTGTGTTAAATCAGTCTAAGCTAATTTGGTCTCTGTTACGGGGAGGTTATAAAGGAAATAAGGTCTACTTAAAATGGAAATTTCGATGTAAATCTTGGCTTCCGACCGTTATCGGTCGCCATCTTGGATTTAGGTCAAGACTTGAGCGTGCGTGCGAACTAATTGTTTGACATTTTAGGGGTAATTTAAGGGCGTAACGATTAATTTACCCTTGACAGTAGTAACAGGGGTTTTGTTACGTTAATTTATACTTAAAAATCGATTGAAGAGATTGGTTAAGAAAACGTAAATACAATGTGCCAATGAGGAAAGGGAAACATTTTTACAGCGGATTTCTGACCAAATTTGAAGTTATAAACGTCGCACAAAGTTTGCCCATTTGTTTGTATTTTAAGAGAACATGTCACTTTTTTCAAAAACCGTTTTTGACCGTTACAAAATGATAACCGCCGTTTAGGAAACGGTTCGTAGCAATATAATAAAATAAGAAACTCCTATAAATACAATTAAACTGTTAAACTCACGTGTATTTAGTCATTAAATTTACTCTTATAAATATATTTCTGTGTAAATTTGCCTCCTTTTGAATAAATATATGGCCAGTATAGACAGGTATACTTAGTTCCTTGTCTCGTCTTCTAACTGTAAATAATTTATGAACATATATTTTTTTCTTTTCTTTTTTTTTCTCTACGATGCTCGTATTAACATTGTAACATTAAGCATCATATCTTTTAGTGTTTTTTTCTTTAGTGCCTATGAAGATCTGATCGTTGTATACCATTGCCCTATGACAATGCCACTCAGATACTTCTAATATATAAATCTCAGTGGGAATTGTCTCAGGATATGGGTTGTACCTATTACTCTGTAATCTAATATCTTTGTATCTGTATCACCTTCTCATGTCTGTTGTTTTTCCCAATAAAGAAAATAAAATAAAATTACGTGCGACAAGTTTCGGAGTGATTCTCAGGAAGACTAAATCAAAATCTAATACTAAATCAAAATAGGACCAAATAAAATGAAGTACTCGAGTCACTCACCGAACTATTTATTTCAACTATCTTAAACACCCAGCAGAAACTAGCACAAGTAATAACTTTAAAAATAGAAATTCTGCAACAACATTTAAATATCGCCAAGGGAATGCGCAAAAGATATAATTATGTAAATGTACCGTGCTGCACTCGCGTACGTCACTTCGCTTCCGTCCGGCCATCTTGTTATTTTTTGAAAGACCAAGGCGTCGTATTTTATGCCAACTTCCAGTATTTTTATGGAATATTACTTAGATTCGATTTGGCCGTGTGGTGACGGCAGTAAGAATACATTTGTCACCACCCCAACTCCTCCTTCGGGTGTCGTAAGAGTCGACTAAGGGATTGAAGTATCACTGACCATTCTTTGATAAAATATTGATGATGGGCAGCAGCGTCATCATAGTGGACACGTTACTGCGATTGCCAATCCGCTTGTCCAGCGTGGCGATTATGGGCATTTACCTCCTAATGCGTCTATACGCATAGTCAATAGGAGAGGCCTACGTCCAGCAGTGGACTAACATAGACTGATGATGTGACTTAGATTTAGGGCAAGCTTTAAAAACCACGCAAATTGGATACGTTTAATGCCGTTAGTATCATGAGTTACAAGGATACGTGAGTGAATATCTGAGCGTTTCAACCGTCTAATTTTGGTGGCATCATTTTTACCGAAGTTCCTATTTGTTACAATGTGCTACATTGTCATTTGAAGGACGCACGGTACCTTATACAAATGACGAAGTATAACATTGCGACGTTTAGAAATTTCGGCAAAAATGATGCCACCAAAATTAGGCGGTTGAAACGTTCAGATATTCACTCACGTTAGATTTTACTCGATATATTATGTATTCTATCGCGGTCGCACTCACATATTGGAGTGAGCGCGATGGCCTGCTTTACGTATCAAGTAAAACCTAACGTTACCGATACTTGCAAAGTCATGGTACGGCTTAGGAGTTTGCTTTTGTCTGTTACACATGAAAAAATATTTGACAACTTTTGTTCACGGGTTGTTGGTAAATAGCTCGGGTTCTGTGCTTGGTAATGAGGACCTAGGGGCTCTGAAACGTCGCGTTCAGGATTCACGTTCATAGTATAATTTTTTTTTCTACTTTGATACGGGTCTACTAGAAATTAATTCCTGGAAATAGGCTTTTTTTATGGAATACTAGCGACCCGCCCCGGCTGCGCACGGGTACTATACCTACAGAAAAACCTTCCTCTTGAATTACTCTACCTATTAAAAAAACATCAAAATCCGCTGCGTAGTTTTAAAGATTTAAGCGTACAAAGGGACATAGGGACAGAAAAAGTGACTTTATTTTATGCTATGTAGTGATGAAGCCAGCGAGCAGATGTATCGCCTATATATCGATATCGATGGTAAACGATCACCGTCGCCCATGGACACTCGGAACACCCATTGTATCACAAGTGTGTTGCCGAACTTTAAGATGGGAATACGCTCTTTTCTTGCAGAAATTTTCTTGTCCTGTAGTATTTGTACCTACTGAATTATGTTTATATTAAAATAACAGACTTTAGAGTCATCTCTTGTAACATTACTTGCAGAAATAATGACGAAATAAAAACTGTGTAAAAACGCCGAATATTCATCCTCCCTACATATTGTAAAGTGGGGATGATTTTATTTGCTGAAACCCTTTAGTGTGGGGTAGGTATCATTGAAAAGAGATAAAAAAATAATAATTTATTTTAAGTCAATATTTTCAGTGACAACCGCTCCAGAATGTAAAAAATAATATGTCACTAACAATCGTGAATAGCTTGTACAGATTGGTTCAAAGTATTCTACATAAGCTACATTTATGTAGAATTCTTTAGAAAAAAACTATTTCAGCCATTTTTTAAAAACTATGAAACCCTACACTAGCCTGGCATGCGCTTGGGCGTTTTTTTTCTACTCACAATTCATTGGTTATATTATAAATGTTATAATAAAAGTTTTAACAAAACATTCGCTAGCCTATTAAAAAAGCCAAGATTGGATGACATTTAACATAAAACACTGCAGATAATCGCAGTGTTTAAAAAAATATATGCAAAAAGGCGCGAATAAAGTGTCAAGTTTTTTAAGGCTATTACGTTTAAGTGGCGCATTTTTATTAAAATCGTTCCGAGGTGCTGTTTATCATGTTCTAGTCAAACACGCGATTTTAGTAATTACTGTTGTTTCAAAAAAGTGGTATTATAATGTGTTTTACATTTAGAGTTATCTGTTTTATACAGCAAAGAACGTAACACGTAATACGTTTTACTAACTCTACAAACAACTAGGCAACAATAATTGAAAAACATGAAATTCGAAATGAGTGGAGCTGTTTTAAAACACGACCGATAGGGAGTGTTTTAAATCGACACGAGTTACGAATTTCGTTTTTGCACGTGTCTCGTACGACGTTTTTTAGTGCAGATGGCCCTTTGAAGTTTTGGACCTGACGTAAAATGACACACTTTTCGCACTAGAGCCTAAAAAAGGCACCATCTGTGCTAAAAAAAATGATTTAGTTTCGCGGTTTCAATTGTATCTGTTACAAACAATTCAATACATGTGATGAACAAAACTTAAATTAATAGGTACGAACGTTCTTGAATACAGATTCTTCCATATAAGTATCCCACTGAGAACATAATATACAATAGTAAGAACATTTAGGTACCAACTAAATTGATTGCATAAATAACTAGGCAACATTGTTGCCTAGTTATTATACTAAATTGATACTAAATTGATTGCATAAATAACTCGTGTCGATTTAAAACACTCCCTATCGGTCGTGTTTTAAAACAGCTCCACTCATTTCGAATTTCATGTTTTTCGCACTTGTGTCGTAATGTACTATTTTCAGTGTTTTTTTGTGTTTTTATCTACTTTTTAAAGTGATTTTAATGAATGACAGTAACTATTTATGCTATTTGAAACGTTAAATGTAGTAAATTTATATAACTTTCACGTAAATTATCCAATGAGATTTTACCTTATTAAAATCTGTCAGTAAATTCGCACAGTATGGTGCACAGAGGCACAGTGCCTATTGGTCGATTGCAAAAAAATTAAGAAAAAGAAGTCCGCAACCTATTGAAATGATTACCATCATAACATGATAATAATAAATATAAATAATAAATAAATATCTTGGGACATCTTACACAAATCAACCTAGTCCCACGGTAAGCTCAATTAAGGCTTGTGATGTGGGTACCAGGCGACGATATATATAATAGATAGATAAATATAGATACTTAAATACATAGACAGCTATGACCAAGGAACATATATTTGTGATAAATAAACACACAAATAATGCCCTCGCCGGGATTTGAACCCGGAACCTCCAGCTTCGTAGGCAGGGTCACTACCGACTAGGCTACGGAGGCTGACGTGATGATAAAATGCCTACATACATATTTAGCGTAACAAAAGACAAATGTAGTACCATGACAACCACGCATGTCATGTCTTTCGCCATAAATCTGATGATGGATAAACTTATATTTGCGACAACCTTCGTACCAATACATGCTTGTCGATAACGTGAAAATAAATACTGTTAGATAAAATGTGTAGGTATACTGTATTTCGTGTTTGACGTAGGTACTTATAAATACTGTTCATGAGTAGAAAACGAAAAAGTGTAAGCTAAGCAAATATGGCTGAGTTCTTCGATATTTGACGTCTTTGACACATATCGTGAAACACGTTCTCTCTCGATATCCGAGAATCATAAACCAATTTTTTTAGGGTTCCGTAGCCAAAATGGCAAAAACGGAACCCTTATAGATTCGTCATGTCCGTCTGTCCGTCCGTCTGTCCGTCTATCACAGCCGATTTACTCGAAAACTATAAATGCTACAGTAACGAAATTTGGTAAGGATATGTGTTGTATGTGGCCATGTGGTGACGGCAGTAAGAATACATTTGTCACCACCCCAACTCCTCCTGCGGGTGTCGTAAGAGTCGACTAAGGGATTGAAGTGTCACTGACCACTATTTGATAAAAGATTGATGATGGGCAGCAGCGTCATCATAGTGGACACATTACTGCGATCGCCAATCCGCTTGCCCAGCGTGGCGATTATGGGCATTTACCTCCTAATGCGTCTATACCTACGCATAATTAATAGGAGAGGCCTACGTCCTGCAGTGGACTATCATAGGCTGATGATGATGATGATGATGATGTGTTGTATGAACCGCTACAGGATTATGATACTAAATTGTAAAAAAAACCATTGGGGTGGGGGCCCTCCATACATGTAACTGAGGGATAGAATTTTTTTTAGCTGTATGTATATGTATAAGCGTGTGGGGTATTAATACAAAGGTTTTTGAAAATGCTATGAAGGTTTATAAGTCTCATTATTATTTAAGCAAATCGTTTTCGAGATATCAGCTCTCAAAGTCTGAAAAATGTGTCCCCCCCCTCTATTTTTTAAACTACTCGATATAAAATTCAAAAAAATATATATGTTATGCACAATATGCACATTAATAAACTCTATCAACGATTTTTGGTTTGATTAAATTATCTCCTATAGTTTTTGAGGTAGGTTGATGAATAATAAATTGATAATGGTACGGAACCCTTCGCGCGCGAGTCCGACATGCACTTGGCCGGTTTTTTTTTATTGAAATGTTTTAACACCGAGATCTTCCTTATGGCACCAAGACGGAATTTGAATCGGTTGAAGTTGGTTTTATTATTTATTTGGTGATTAAGTACTTTCGTTTTTTCTCAGTTTCCTTGTGCGTATCAGAATTCCTGTCAGACGTATCAAAAATGTTCACCCCAACGTCAAGACAAAAGAGTCCTGCTCAGATATATGTGATCACAAGGGTCCCAAGACTACGGGACATGAAGGAAATGTTTGGTAAAAAGAGACGTTATATTATTTTTAATAGCGAGAAATACTCCGAAAATTATTTTCAGCCTCCGTAGCCTAGTTGGTAGTGACCCTGCCTACGAAGCTGGAGGTTCCGGGTTCGAATCCTGGCGCGGGCATTATTTGTGTATTTATTTATCACAAATATTTGATCCTTGGTCATGGCTGTCTAGGTATCATATCTAGGTATACTACAAGTATATGTATCTATCTATTTGTATCTATCGTCACCTGTAGGCTTATTATGGTACCGTGTTTAATCGCTTGTCGTTGTTGCCGTCAGGTTCTAACAAGTATGTAAGTGCGAAAGTGATGCGTAGCACGATAAATAGATAAAACGGGACCATCATAAGCCACCTGGTACCCACATCACAAGCCTTAATTGAGCTTACCGTGGGACTAGGTCGATTTGTGTAAGATGCCCCAAGATATTTATTTATATATTTTGTAGGACAAGTATCTATTTTTAGAGATTTGAACAGGAATACATGATTAAATAGTATTTTTACCCTATTCTTTTCTTTAAGATACTATCGTCGGCTAAGAATGCAATTGTGCTATACGCCACTTGCCTTGGTTTACAGGAGAGCGAAATGAAACAAAAAAAATATTTCTTGAAATGTCTTACAATTTTGCAATATTTAACTTAACTGACACTTTAGTATATTAATTTACTATTTTTTGTTATACACAATTAATGTTTAACTTATTATAGTCATGAGATATAAGTAGTTTTACAATTGCCATATCCATTTTGGTAAGAAAATGTTTAACTTGCTATGTATGATATGACACAAAGTTATGGATGTGTCAATGCAATGTCAAGAAAGGTAGACATTAAAAAGCAATTGTTTATGCAAATAAAAGTTATTTCACGACTAGATTTATTTCAAGTCAAGACGATAATTGCCGTGTTTGCCTTCAACTTCCTATTCTTTGCCGGGCTTTCATTTAATCCGGAATGATCGCATTGGTAAAGGTGGCGGCGGTGTGGCTATATACCTTCGTTCGCATATACCTCATTCTGTAATTTTTTCATCAGTCTCATCCGTTGGCACCGCTGAATTCCTTTTTGTTGAGTTACTCCTCTCCCACTCTAAAATTCTTCTTGGAGTTTTTTACTCTCCCTCCCTTCATGTAGATTATTTCTCTTCCTTTGAAAAGGTACTCGAGGACCTAATGCCTTCATTTAGTCATCATTAGGCTTAGGACTTTTCATAGCATATCGTGGTTCTAAAATCCTTGGAGCCGCTATGTGTAAAATTTTCGAAGTCAAAGTCAAAGTATATTGTAATATTAAATTTAATGATTTATACCTACTGTCACGTCGTTACTGAATTAATTTTAATCGAACGTGATGAATTTTAAAAAATTAACTTGATTTCATAAAAAGGGCATAAATAATATGTTATATCAGAAACCATAAAAAAACTAGACAATTAGTGTTTAAAACAAACTAGAAAAAGTCTTAAATCGGAAATAGCGATGAAAATGGCGAAAGTAACATGTTGTTTTTCTCGAAAGTTACGAATCTTTCGTATAAATTACATGTAACTTCCGAACAAGAAACAAAACTGACGTTATCTTTGAAGTAAATAGACTTTACTTCACGTTGACATCACACAGAGCACAGATTACTTATTCCAATTTATGAGTATTTTATCATAATTTATAATATAAACTCTTTAGTCAAGTGATATTGAGATTTAGTCTGAGCAAAATGAAAAGTCACGTGTTTGTACGAGAGCCAATACATTCGGAGTATCATAATTCAATAAAATAATGCAAAAAAAAGTAATTTACATGTAAAACACTGAAAGATGCGAAAGGTTCAATCGAAGCTCTGTAACGAAAGATACTGTATTTTTGATCTTTCGTGTTATTTTCATAGCTAATCAGAACCCTGATTTCGATGACATTCGAAATTTGGTCATAATGTAGGTACCATAATAAAGAAATACCACGATACCCCGAGAACACGACATTGACGACGTTTAATTTTGACACACAAAAGACCTTAAAGACAATGTGAAGAATGATTTATAAAGTAGTTTGGTTTGATTTGTTAAGTAAAGCGATGCGAGTTAATAGCTTTTGTATCGACCGATAAAGTTTCATCTGCTGCAATTATCGTTATATATGCTTTAGGTTATTTTTGTATCACCATTATAAAATGCACTGTAAACTTATATACCTATTTCATTATACTGTTTATACTACGTATAAGGTACACCCGGGTAAGACCGGAGACCGGACTATTTTTTGGTGAGTTGAAAGGATGTCACAAAAAATCATAAATATATTCTCACTAACTTTTACCTGCAGATGTGTGATGTACGTGATAAAAAAAATCAAGCTTTCAATATAAATTTACTTGATGCCGCTCAGCCGAATAGCTTAGGAGTAAATGTAAAGTCAAACTTGAACTTTTTTTTTCCAAGACGCCCAATCGAAAAACCTTCTTGGCTTAAGATCGGACTAGTATCTCATTTCAACTCTAAATTAAAAAGAAGAAGGCATAGCTTCCTGTTAAAGATGGAATCTCCAAAAAATCTCGAAAATAAAACGCTTTTTTTTAAACATTCGTAGCTCACGACTGATGCGGCTGAGCGGTTGCTGCATACTAGCGAGAGGGGCGGGGTGAAATGGCGTCATGCATAAATAGCCAGTGAGGAAAAAATACTACTATTTTAGTAGTTATTGCGGTCATTCGATCTTAGCCGGGTGTACCTTAAGTCGTATAAGTCGACAAACGTCAGTTTTGTTTTTTGTTCGGAAGTTACATTTAATTTATACGAAAGATTCGAAACTTTCGAGAAAAACAACATGATACTTTCGCCATTTTCAACGCTATTTCCGATCTCAGACTTTTTCTAGTTTGTCTTGAAATTGTCTAGTTTTTTTATGGTTTCTGATATAACTAATTTCGCATGCAATTTTTATGAAATCAAGTTCAATTTTTAAAATTAATTATGTTCGATTAAAATTAATTCCGTAACGATGTGACAGTAGGTATAAATCATTATATTTGATATTACAATATACTTTGACTTTGACTTCGAAAATTTTACACATTGCGGCTCCAAGGATTTTAGAACCACGATATGCTATGAAAAGTCCTAAGCCTAGTCATCATATAATCATGGGGGATTTTAACACTTGCCTTTTAAAAAACGATTTTCGATCTAGAGCTTTAAAGTCCCTTGTGGAGGCATGTAATCTTTATATCTTACCGTCCAATGCCACCCACCGCCTTCCGAATTGTACTCCGTCACTTCTTGACCTCACTCTAGTTTCATCTACCTCTCTTGTAGCTAAGTATAGTCAACACCCCGCTGATGCCTTTTCTCATCATGATTTGCTTTTCCTGTCTTACAGAATTCGTCCTCCTAAGGCTAAGCCAAAAATCGTACTACAGCGCAATTTTAGTCGGCTAAATGTTGATAAACTTCACGAGGACGCCTTGAAGCTTGATTGGGCTGATATCGCAAATGCGGGCACAGTGGACGAGAAAGTGTCGCTTTTTAACTCATTTCTCATAAAGCTCTACGATGTTCACGCTCCAATTCGGCCCATCAAATTGAAACATCTTCCTGCTCCGTGGCTGACCGACGACATTAAGGCTTTAATCTCCAAAAAGAATTTGGCTAAGAGCAAGTCGAAATTAAAACCCACTGAAAAGAATAAAGCCAAATATATTGCTTTACGTAATCGTTGCAGTACGGTGTGCCGCGACGCTCAAAGACGTCATATTCACAAATCGGTGGTGGATGGTGAGCCAGCTAAAGTTTGGAAATTCTTGAAGTCCTTTGGAGTTGGTAAATCAGTTAGTTCTTTTGTTTCTTCTAATGACTTGGATATCGATCTTCTAAATCTACATTTTTCTTCGTCTACTCTTTTCGACGGTCCAGTCAAGACTGACACGCTCAAGTGTCTTTCATCCACTCCAACTCCAGGCATTTCTCCATTTTATCTCTCCCCAGTTACCGAAGGGGATGTAGCTAAGAATATTAAATGTATTACTTCCAATGCTGTTGGCGTCGACTGTGTGGGACGTAATATGATCATTCCCCTCCTCGACCTTCTTGTCCCTGTTATTACCTGCATCTTTAACTCTTCCATTTCTTCCTCTACTTTCCCGAATTCTTGGAAAGATGCGGATATTGTTCCCCTTCCTAAAAAATCAAATCCATCTTCCTTCTCTGATTACAGACCTATTTCTATCCTACCTTTTCTTTCTAAAGTTTTGGAGCGCCTAGTGCATCACCAACTTTCCTCATTTTTAAATATTAATTCCTTACTCAATCCTTTCCAATCCGGATTCCGATCTGGTCATAGTACAGTTACCGCACTAGTCAAAATCACGGACGATATTCGTTCTGGGATGGATAACGGAAAGCTCACTCTATTGACCTTACTTGATTTTACTAACGCCTTTAACACCGTTGACTTTGACGTATTGATAGGCGTTCTGAGGTCTCTGAGCATTTCTCCGGCGGTGATTGGATGGTTCCGTAGTTATCTGGAAGGTCGTCGGCAACGTATTAAGATGGATGACGCTCGCTCTTCATGGTGCAACACATTGGCTGGTGTGCCGCAGGGTGGCGTGCTGTCTCCTCTTCTCTTTTCTATCTTCATAAATTCTATTACCCGTAATCTCCTTTCTTCTTATCATTTGTATGCCGACGATCTCCAAATTTATTCCCAATGCTCCGTTGCTGACTTGCCTTCTCAGATTAATTTCACCAACTGTGATCTTGTACGTATTCAGCAATGGAGTTCTTGTTACGGAATTAAAGTTAATCCCTTGAAATCGCAAGCTATCATCATCGGTAGTTCTAGAAACTTGGCAAAAGTGGACCTTGAATCTTTGCCACCAATATATTTCGATGGTGTTCAGGTCCCTTACTCACACCAAGTTAAGAATCTGGGAGTAATCATAGATAGTTCCCTTTCTTGGGTTCCGCAACTAAATGAGGTCAGCCGTAAGATTTTTGCTGCTGTGGGTTCTTTAAGGAGGATCCGCAATTTTCTACCACTCGCCACTAAAATTGCGCTGGCACAATCCCTTCTCCTTCCCATTTTAGATTACGCCGACGTTTCCTTTCTTGACGTTTCTGAGGCGCAGTTAAACAAGCTTGATAGGCTTCAGAACGTCTGTATTAGATTTATTTTTGGTTTACGAAAATTCGATCATGTCTCTGTTTTCCGCTCGCAGCTCAAGTGGTTGCCAATCCGTTTTAGACGTAATATCCATATCCTTTCTCTTCTTTACAGTATTCTTTTTATTCCTAATACCCCTGGCTACCTTAAGGAGCGGTTTAGTTTTCTCTCTTCCTTAAGGTGCTCTCAAAACCATCTTCTTGCTCCTCCCCGATCGTCTAGTAAGTTCTTTAATAAATCATTTAGCTTTCAGTCGGTTAGGATGTGGAATGCTTTGCCCATTGATATAAGGCGGGCTCAATCCCTGCCAATATTTAAAAAGCGCCTGAAAGAACATTATCTGTCCTTATCGTAAATTAGTCGTAGTCTTTGCTAGTAATTCTTTGCTTTTGTGTTATGAAGGTAAAACGTACTGTGTCCTTGCTTATTTAGTTGGTATATAGTTTATATATTAGTTTATGTAGTTTGTTCTCGATATGCGTCTCATGTAGTCTATGTATTTTATTTATGAATATACATATTTCATTGTTCCTTTGTTTGTTTGCACTGCCCATTAAAGTTTCTTTTCGCCATTTCACTATCCAAAGGTTGTCTGGAAGAGATCGCTCTTTAGCGATAAGTCCGCCTGTTGTTACCTACTTATTTAAGTAAAATGAATGTATTTCTATTGCTTTGTTTTTGTTTGTAAGTAGTGCAACAATAAAGAGTTTTATTATTATCTCCTTTATTTAAATATTATCTTAGGCTAGGTTGTTATAATATGGTTATAAAAGTAAAATACAATACAACATACAAAAACAATATAAAATATAAACACATTATAAAAACCTAACCTAGGGTGCCGCCGGCAACGGGGCGGGCCCAAGCTGCCGGTGGTTAAGGTCGCAGAGAGAGGAACCGACGGACTATCCGCGCCGTGTCCAGGATTACTGCCGTCTGCGTCTGACCCTTGATCCAGCCATCTAGCGAGAGACTCTTAAGATGTTGGTCGAGACTCTTCGCTATGAGACCGTTCGCTGTAACGACTATCGGGACTATGATCGTCGAGTCAACATCCCACATGGCGGTTATCTCGTGGGCCAAGTCGAGGGTACTTACTGGACTTGTCCTTTTCGGCCTTCACGAGATTCTCATCATGGGGGATGGTGACGTCGACGAGCACAGCCCGGCGCTGTGATCGATCTACCAGCACGATATCAGGCTTATTGGCTACAATAGTCCTGTCCGTGATGATAGGTCGATCCCAGTAGAGCGTGGCACGACCATTTTCGAGAACTGGTGCAGTTGTGTACTTATAGTATGGCACTTCGACCTCCACAAGGCCGTATTGAAGAGCAAGCTGCTGGTGTATAATACTGGCTACGAGGTTATGTCTGTGCAAGTACTCGGTGTTAGCAATCTGAGAACAACCGGAAATAATATGCCTGAGTGACTCACCGGGACGGCGGCATGCCCGACAAATGTCGACCGTACCGTCCTTCAGGATATATTTCCGGTAGTTATTCGTCATGATAACCTCGTCAGCAATTGCACAGGCAAAACCCTCGGTTTCTCCGAAGAGGTCCCCGAATCGTAGCCAGTTCACCGACGCGAGCAGATCTACGTCAGGTCCCGTGAGGGACTTGTAGAACCGCCCGTGTAGCTCCTTGCTCTTCCATACCGCCTTGCGGTCCTCGGTGCTTAGTACCACAGGTTTGCGCCAGTTCTCTTTTGCCAAGGAGAGCGGCGTGAAGTTCCGGTCAACTGCCACCACATCACGATGCATCCCGCACTCATTGCTAAGAAAATAGTTTCTAAGATTGTACACCTCGTGGTTGTGGAGGTTTTTGGCATTTAAGAAGCCGCGGCCCCCACACCTCCGCGGGATGTACAATCTCATAATTGATGAGCGCGGGTGTAGCATTCGATGGGTGGTAAGCAGTGTACGGACCCTTCGATCCAGGGCGTCCAGCTCGGTCTGAGTCCACCTTAGTATGCCAAAGGAGTATGTGAGTATGGGCATTACCCAGGCGTTGAAGGCGCGCACTTTGTTGCCTCCTGACAAAAGACTGTTAAGTACTTTTGTGAGCCGGCTGAAAAAGCGCTCCTTCACCGCCTGTCTAATTCCCATATCTTCAATACCCAAAGACTGTGACATGCCAAGGTATTTATAGGTTTCTGCTTCCGAGATAGATCTGAACGACATTGTCTCAGAAAGCTGTAAATTTGTTGAATTTACTACTTTCCCCCGCTGTACATGCATAACCGCACACTTATCGACACCAAACTCCATATTGATGGCACTACTGAAAACTTCTGTGGTTCGCAGTAGCTCCAACAAGTCTTGGCTATTTGGCGCAAATAATTTGAGATCATCCATGTACAGAAGGTGAGAAATGACTTCACCCTCTCTCCGAAGCCGACAACCTAGTCCTGAATCCTTCAGCAGGGTGCTGAGGGGATTCAGAGCTAGGCAGAACCATAAGGGACTCAGACTGTCACCCTGGAATATGCCTCGCTCGATCCTTATGAAGTCCTGCGGGCCAGAGGGGTCATCTCCGCCTCTTGGTTGACGAAGGACTGTGGTCCACTGCCCCATACACGCGCTGAGAAAGGATCTTAAAGCTGCATCAACTTTATACAGCTCCAAGACCCTCTTCAACCATGAATGGGGCACCGAATCATAGGCCTTCTTGTAGTCAATCCAAGCGGCGGAGAGGGCCCCTTTGTTACGCCGGACTTGCTGGCAAATGGTCATGTCGATGAGGAGGAGCTCTTTAGTACCACGGGACCCAACCCTACATCCATTTTGAGCAGAGGCCAGAACATTGTACGCAACAATGTGCGTGTTAATTTTTGCTCTCAAAATGGATGTAAGGAGCTTGTAGAGTGTAGGCAAGCACGTGATGGGTCGGTAGTTTTTTGGTTCCGTGGTACTACCAGACTTGTAGAGCAGGAAAGTTACACCTGTTGTTAAGGAAGGAGGCAGGGAACCAAGCTCAATGGCTTGTTGGAATTGCGCTGCCAATCGCGAGTGGGAGCACCGAAACCATTTTAGCCAGAAGTTGTGCAATCCGTCCGGTCCAGGACTTTTCCAGTTCTGGGCAGGTCGGATGGCACAGCTTACGTCATCGGGGCTGATGACAACTGCCTCCATAGGTTCGATGCTCTCGCACTCACGTTCAACAACGTTCATCCAATCGCCCTCGATGTGTCCGACGGGCACCGACCAGATGCTACGCCAGAAATCAGTCATGGCAGTAGCATCCGGTAGATGCGCGTCGGACAAATTATGATCGGTTCCCTCCCACCTTCGGTATAACTTCCTTTGGTCACTTTGGAAGAGGCGGTTCTGTTGAAATCGATCCACACGCTCTCTGTAGCGGCGGATACGGCCTGCCCATGCATAGACTTTCTGTTTCAGAAAGTCAATGCGCTCTGTGAGGTTGGCCATGTAGTCGCAGGGCATGATGCCCGTTCCCGCGAACGCCTGGTACACAAAGCGCATTACTCGGGGGCGGTTATTGCCCCCCCTGAAACAGATCAGCTTTGCAATGAGGGTCCTAAACGAGTCGATACGACGCTCGATCCGCACTTGCCATGCGGGGACACCCCCGGCGGTCCTAGGTGCTCGGTCAGCGTCCGGAAACTTGACTCGAGCAACACGGCACGCCGCGATGGCCCCGCAGTACATGATCGAGTGCGTATCGTCCAAATCTTTACTGGACCGTATATACGGCTACAGTAAAGCGTTTAGGGCTCCCATTAACGCTAGATTGCGTCTATTCATGGGCAAACGTGGTAACCGTGGCCTAGAGTTGGGTGTGGAGCGATATTCTATAATCGCCTCTTCCAAAGTCCTCCTCAGATGCTCATCAGTTGCAGTACTTACACTCTGACTCGCAAAATACTCCTCATCGGCACTGGGATCAACCCGCGGCGCCCCCGGTGCCAGGTCAGGTGTCGGCACCGGATCCGGCGACGTGGCGGGCTGGTCCCGCACCGAGGTGGAAGCTGCGCGAGTCGAGAGAGCCTGCAGGCGAAGCCGATCAAGTGTCGAGTCATCCAAACGTTTAGAACGTAGAATGACCCGCACCTGATCCGCTAGTCGTTGCTCCGATACGGCGATGGCGGGTTCAAGGGCCTGAAACAGAGGCAGAATCCTAGAACGGTACGCGGTTAGTCGGGTTTCCCCCCTCTGTAGCCTCGTAGTAGGCGCGCATGCAATTCTCATTCATCGTCTGAGTCCATCGCATGCGACGCACTACACCACCGGCAGCGGGAGCCGTGGGCGGGGGCAGCATGTCCCGCGGGCCCCAAGCGTGCCGGCAGCGGTGGCCGTCCTCGTCGCGCAGGTGGTCGTGGCGGCGGCGGCGGCGGCGGCCCGCTCTCGTCACTGGATCCGTCTGTGTCGGGCGCCGTAGCAAAGTCATCGCCCGACGACGATGTGGACGGTGAGCTGGACGAGGCGGGCGGAGGTGGGGGTCGTGCGCTGGTGGTAGTCTCCGCTTTTGTACGACTTCTTGTCTGCATTAATTTGCTTTTACGCGTCTAATTTTCTTGAACATGACATGACAAATGTCAAAATGGTCATTGCGAATTTGTGACTGCTTTTGTTGTTGCGTTCATGTAATTTTAACATCTTAGTTATTATTAAGGTCACTGAGATGGTTTCATCGCAATTTTGGTGTATAAACCGCGTATAAAATAAATATTTATCAAAATTATAATGCAGACACGTCTGTCACTGACACAGCGGTTTTTTTTTTTTTTTTTATTATTATTATTATTATAATTTATCTCAAATATGAAGACATACTTATTCACGTGAATATGGTGCCAATATTGATTTCCAATATTTATGTGAATTATTTTTATACTTTCTTGTAAATAGGTACCATCTAATAGGTGACCTTCTCTATTTTGTGAAATAATAAGCTTTTGAACGATATCTAGTGCTAATGTCGATATGAAAAAAATATCGATGAGAACAGCTTATAATACGTTTACTAATGAATGACATATTAACGTTATTATTTCTTATCAACTAATAAAATTACAGTTTAACTACACGCTCTATAAATTAAAAGACATGTCATATAAATGTACTTCCGGAGTAGTGACCGGGGCCTCCTGTTGCCAGGACTTAAATAGCATGGCATGGCAGGAAAGCAGGAGGTCGCTGGTTCGATTCCAGTCCTGGTCATTGGGAGTTCGGTCACTTTTTCTGTAGTATATGTCATTTCTTACAATTTATGGTTAGGTACTCGTAATTATACATATTATAACCAAAACTACATTTTGTAACTTGCCGACTAACAAAATTTTGTAACTTGCCGACTGTTACTGTTAGTTATCTCGCTGTATTTTAAAATTTATTTGATTTATTAATTAGTGGCAACTGTATTGGTTTATGAAATATGTACTGATACTTGTAATTATAAGAAATATGTACCGTTTGTGCCCAAATAAACATTAAAACATTATGTAGGTATTTATACCACCAACTTATTAAGATAAAAGCTTGAAGTATAAATGACACAAATCAATATAAATTAAACCTAAGGTAGGTAGGCTTTATTCATTTATCAAAAGAGAGGGTAGGTAAAAAAAAGTATCGGATCGATACAATCAAATCGATTAATGGATTATGTCACAAAAATGTTGATCGGTTAGTCGCTTGGCACACTGATAAATAGCTGTTAACCGTAAATTTGTGTCATGTCCGGACATGGCACAATATTGTAATCACTATGTATTGCGGTTTGAGGATATGGCACAAAAATATATGTTTTTTTTAAGTATAAAATAAGAATTTTTAAAAATCGATTACTGTTATAAACTACAAAAAAAATATTCTATCAAGAACCATTAATAACCGATTTTGCTTAAAAATGGATATGGCACAATTGCATTCTCACCCGACGCTATGTTACTTTAGAAGATTAATTCTTTAGGCGTATGCTCTCGATTGGCATAAAGGTGCATTCAGACTAAACGAACATTCGCTATTCTAACCCCCCACTCTACGAAATGCGATCGTTACACAAAATGTGACTGGTTGATTTCGTAGAGCGGGGGATAGAACAGCGAATGCTCTTTTGGTCTGAATGCACCTTTATAAAAATAGGAGGTGTATTTTTTCACATTTGAATGGCTTCGATTCCCAGACGAGTCAAGTAATTTTGATAAAATATGTGAATACAGAATTACTAAATAAATCAAAATAAAAAAACTTCAGCTAAAAACCCTATCTACGATATTTAAGGCACTTTCCTTTAATGTCCCATAGTTTTGGGACGCCCCTGTGATATTATAACATGGACCTGTAACGTCAGCTCAAAAATGCCCCCAAACTCAATTGTTCAGTTGTACCAAGATAGGCGGGACATAGCGCTTTTCTTAACACCGCGCATATTTCGGCGCAACACCTTTGACAAATGCTTATAGAATATAGCCAATCAAAAGTTTGATAGACCAATCACAACTATTTTTAAATGGCGGGTTTAGTTTTTATAGGTTGACATTGAAATTCATTGCCATGATGCATTAAAGAGGGGGTGACATTTGTCAACTAAAATTCAGGACCGTTTTTGAAAGGCAGGCAATTTACTATGGCGTGCGGCTTCCATGTTTTATTTGTTTGTAGGGACGCCCTATATAGCTAAGTTTACTTTTACCATACGTAATAACGTAATACATATATTGTAATAGAATTTCTATTAGATTACATCACAAAGAAACACGTACTCGTTACCTATATTGCCGACCCGGAAACTTTGATTTATCGAGCGAATCCATCTAATTTAGGCAAAATGTCTTCCTTCCGGGGCTACACAAGTTAATCTACAGCTTATCATGAGTCGGCAAGTCGTGTTTACGTTAGCCTTCACTCGATCATCATCATCATCATCTGATGTAGGCTGATGCCTATGATAGTCTACTGCTGGAAGTAGGCCTCTCCTATTAACTATGCGTATAGACGCATTAGGAGGTAAATGCCCATATTCGCCACGCTGGGCAAGCGGATTGACGATCGCAGTGATGTGCCCACTGACGCTGCTGCTCATCATCATTATTTTATCAAATAATAGTCAGTGACACTTCAGTCCCTCGCTCACTCGACACCTACGAACAAATAAAACAAGGAAGCCGCACGCCATACTAGATTGCCTTTCAAAAAGTCCTGATTTTAGTTGACAAGTGTCACTCCCTCTTCAATGCAACACGGTAATGAATGTCAAATCAACCTATAAAAACTTAAACCGCCATTTAACAATAGTTGTGATTGGTCTATCAAAGTTTATTCTATCAACATTTGTCAAAAGGTGCATGCATACCAAAAGAGCATTCGCTGTTCTACCCCCCCACTCTATGAAATCAACGAATCACGTTTCGTGTAACGATTGAATTTCGTAGAGTAGGGGGTTAGAACAGCGAATGCTCTTTTGGTCTGCGTGCATCTATAGATGTTGTGCCAAAATATGCGCGGTGTTAAGAAGAGCGCTATGTTCTGCCCATCTTGACACAATTGAACTTTTTGGGCGCATTTTTGAGCTGGCGTTAGACGTCCAATGTTATATTATGCTATGAAGTTTCATAGCAAATACTGCTTTCTATACTGCGACGGCAGCTGTTGAGAGCAGAGCGTATTAATCCTTAAACTGAAAGAATTGGTACTCTCAATGGCAACTTGCATGAGAATTATCTCATGAACATTTTTTGGACATTTTTTTATGATCTCTACTCTGAATTTCGGGCTCTATCGATTCTAGTCGGAGAAAAAGTGTCACAAGGTAGTTTTTAAGAAGACAGAAAATTTTAAATAACATGTACTTTGCTACGTGACAGTCTGCTCTAAAAATAAAGCGGGAATTTCTTCTTTTCACACTAGGTGAAGATAGGTGTATCCTCGACGGTGGTAATTTTTTATAATGCTTGTTTGAGGCCAATATGTTCTAGCATCGGTAAATGAATAAAAAAAATTATAGGTTTTAAAAAGTTACTGTATTTAAACAAAGGAAAGGCTTGTTGTTGACTACGGAACCAAAGTTACTGGGCGTTATTGTATCCATTGCCAAATAAATTCAAGTTCTATTTTTAAACCTTCGCCGCCAGACGTAGTGCGTATCGCGAAACGAATAAATTAACGCGTACGATCGATACTAGGTACGTATTTACCAGGTATACATAGTATTTAGTCTACCTTGGTAATATCGGGGTGAAAGTCCGCATTCGCTTTTGTTCGCCATTTTTAAATAAAAAACCTTACAGTATATGAATAAGAATAAGTTGAAAGTGTATTGTTACGTAAAAATATAGAAAATATTAATAAGTTCGTTGATGTTTCTATTGTTATTCAAAGTTCACTTTTAAGTCGAATAATAGATGACTTTGATAACGACCCACAAGGACGTTTTAAGACTTTTTTTACGTGCAGATTAGCATCAATTCTGATACATATGCACGATGGGCTCAATTATATCTTCACATTATTTTTAAAGTTACATTATTTTTTTTCCTTTATTACTTACTGACAGTATCTGTACGTATTTTATTTCATGTCTAAGAATACATTCAAAAATAGAATAAATTAGCATCTCGTATTTCTTGCCCATTTTCATAATTTTGAATTTATGGGTAAATTTTTGGCTATTTCTGCTCAGCTCTTTCGATCCCAATGGGGAAAAAATGTTCCAAGGATTTTTTTCCTATTTTGTTATATTTTTTCATACATTTTTCAATGTGGTAACAAAGGAGGAAACCCCGGAAAATATATGGAAATTTTGGGACATTTTTTTCCTTTTGGGATCGAAAGAGCTCGTGATTTTAAGTAGAAAGAACCCAAAATGTACACATAAATTGGAAATTATTAAAACGGATAAAAATAAATGCAAAAATATGTAATATTACGTAGGGTCATTCCTGTGGATTTGTCACGGTCACGGCGTTGCATGTAATGTCAAGATTTGCTTCCCCTTTCAGTTGTGATTACCAATCTCCTCATGACTGGCGGTTAGAAACAAACTATACAGGGTGGAACGAAGCGACGATCTTTCCCACTACCGACCGAGTCTACCAACCATTACGATGAACTTTCAATATGGGACCAACAATGAAAACGTACATGGAAAATTTACTTTTCCATACTATTGAACACTAACTAGTCACTCACTTTGTATGATGGGTCAAATTTATTTTCATGATATTTCGGTGTTCGTGCTATACTGAAAGTTCATCGTAATGGATGGTAGACTCGGTCTGTAGCGGGAAGGATCGTCGTTCCGTTCCACCTTGTATAGGAATCGTACATCCACCCAATACTATAACTACGGTTCACAATTTCAACTCCTAAATAAGCATCAAAGACCAAACATAGCGCTTGACCGGGATCAGTGGAGATTGGGGGAGGCCTTTGCCCAGCAGTGGGACACGACAGGCTCCAAATAATAATAACAATTAATAAATAAAAGGATGCAATTTAGTACGGTCAAATCGTACATTAAACTCGCAAAACATGTAGTAAAGCTGCATTTTTGGTATGTTATTTAGACACCATAGGGCAGTATAAAACCACATTTTGCAAGCAAAAAAAAGTTGTGCTAGCTGCGTTATACGTGATAAACTGTGAAATTTACTGTCTATTTTTAGTTTCTGATTTTATAAAAAAAAGCCTTACGTTTTTGACAATATGTATCAGATAACATTTAAAGATGAATGAATTTGTAACAAGATGAGATAAAATGCATTACCGTAGGTCTTATAGTTTCAGAGATTCAAGACTTCAAATAGTACCCTGTTTTGTAAACTAGATATAATGTTGAGTTTTTGCTAACGTTTTTGGTTTAATATCGCCTTACCTAATTATGCTACGAAAAACATGAAATAATTATCTTATAGCGCAATTAATATTCTTTCATTTAAGGGTAAAATCAGGTCAGTAAACTTTGTAATTGAAACTAAAAACGCGAAATTTAAAAAAGCAGGAGGTCCGCTATCTAAGTTTTTCATACAAATGGCAAGTCGTGTTGCAAAGCTGCAATTTTTGTATATTATATAGGCTCTATAGGGATGTACGAAAATGTATATTACAAGAAGAAGAAAAAAAGGATTTAGGTATAGGACGTAAAAAACTGAAAAAAAATCGGACTTTTTTTAGTTTTTGACGTTTAACTAAAAAACTATAACTTTTTGATACTAATTGCTATAAAACTATGAAAGAATATTAAATTTGAAAGGATTTGAGCTACCTTGCATTACCCTAAATTATATAGATTTAGAGATACGACATTTCAAAATGTGCCCTTCATTAAGTTAAGAAAATAAATGCATGTTTTGAAGCCTCGTATACCCCCAACTATAAGACTTACAGTAATTGTTATCGGCTCAATTTGTTCCAAATTTAATGTAGTTATTATCTACAATTACTTTTTTTTCTTAGCGCGAACGTTTTGCCAATATTTAGTGAATAGCTTTAACGTAACCTAAAATTTGTTTATGTTTTGATAAAAGGGCACTTTATGAAATGTCGTATCTCAAAATATATATACCTTACGGTGATGCAACGTAGCTCAAATCCTTTCAAATTTAATGTTCTTTCTTAGTTTTATAGCAGTCCAGTATCAAAAAGATAATAGATTTTTAGTTAAACGTCAAAAACTAAAAAAAGTGCGAATTTATTTCCGTTTTTTACGTCCTATGCCCAAATTATTTTTTTGTTTTTCTTTTAATATGCATTTTCGTATATATCTATAAGGTCTTTATAATATACCAAAATTGCAGCTTTGCAACTCGACTTGCGATTTGTATGAAAAACTTAAATAGCGGGCCTCCTGCCTTTGGAATTTCGGGTTTATACTTTCAACTACATAGTTCACTGACCTAATTTTACCCTTAAATTAAAGAATATTAAGTCCGCTATAAGGTCATTATTGCATGTTTTTCGTAGCATAATTAGGTGAGGCGATATTAAGTCAAAAACGTTAGCAAAACACAAAATTTTATCTAGTTTACAAAAAGGGGTACTTTTTAAAGTCTCGAATCTCTGAAACTATTAGACCTACGGTAATGCATGTTAGCTCAACTTGTTGGAAATTTATTAGTCTTTAAACGTTTATTTACATTATGATATCAAAAAACGTAAGGTTTTTTAAATAAAAATCAGAAACTAAAAAAATGGCCGTAAATTTCGCAGTTTTTCACGTACTACCCAGCTAGCACAACTTTTTTTTGCTTGCAAAATATGGTTTTATACTGTCCTATGGTGTCTAAACAACATACCAAAAATGCAGCGATACTACTTGATTTAAAATTATGTACGATTTGACCGTACTAATTACCAATTTTCTTTTTGGTTTT